>OVBA01002133.1:0-36745 GCA_900406435.1 Lepidium aucheri | reverse complement strand
AACTCCCTTATAAATTTTTTTTGGCGGGAAATTTTTTTCGTATAGCGGAAATTTTTTTTGCGGGAAATTCTTTTTTGGCGGGAAAATTTTTTTTTGGCGGGAAAATTTTTTTTTTGCGGGAAAATATTTTTTAGCGGAAAAAAAGTTTGTAAAAATATATAAAAATAATAACATAAGGGTATTTTGGTCATTTTTCCATAATGAGGGGCATTTTTTGAAAATGTCCTCCTTTGAGGGATATTTTTTGAAAATATCCTCCTTTGAGGGGCATTTTTGCAATTCTCCCATAAAACAAACAAATATTACCTAACCCGTGCATAGCACGAAACATCATCTAGTATATATATATATATATCGAAAATAAGTTTTTCCTTACAGTACTTTACAAATTACTTAATATCTCGAACTCCAAATAATCTGCGCCCATATTGGTTGTTATATTTCAAAAAATACCAAATATTTGTTATAGTATATAAATATATTCCCAACATATGTTTTGTATTTATAAAATTATAGAACTAACTTAAAATATTAAACATCATATAATCCCACGCGTCCCGCGTGGGTAGCATCGTCCCGCGTGGGTAGCATCCTAGTGTGTACATAAAAGTGTGTTACCGCACAAAATAAAAATATCGAGATTCTTCTTTATTAAAATTACAATTTGGTATAATCAATAGAAAACCAATTCTAATTTTAATCTATACTCCAATAAAGACAAACGAGAAATCCAACATAATACACTGTTGGAAAACTGGAGTAGAAAACTGAAAAGTTGTTGCCAGAAAAATTTATGAAATTGTTTTCTCTCTCAAAGATGAGAAGAGTGAAGAGAGACAAAACCTCGAATTCACAAAGTCGTTCTCTAATCACATCATTTACATATTCTCAACTATTTTTTTCCTTTTTTTCTTTTTGTTTTCCGGATGTTCACAGAATTAAGATATTGGATTTCCTATTTTCTTACTCTAGTTAGTTAAGGGAAAAAAAAGAGAAATATTTGCTATAATAATGTATAAAAAATCTTATAAATAGTCAACCAAATCTTTATTAAAATCAGTTTTGGGCCCAAGGCCTATATGTTGACCCAATAATATAATGGGTCGGCTCCTAAGAGAAGCTGAACGGGTTTCGGAGCTCTGTGGCAGTGTATCGGCTTTTGAGTCTTCAAGCTATCTCCTCCGTGATCAATCTCGGTGAATCTCCGTGCACTCTCTTTCTCTCTACGGTATCAATGGCTGATCTTGATGCTCCTCAGAGTAAGTCGAGAGACCTCGACAAGCTTCTACTCCGGCCTGGGAATCTCGTTGGCCCTGACTTTTGTCCCGGAATCGAAGTAAACGCCCTATTCTCTTCTTTCTCATATCCATAAATTCTTAGGTTGTTCTGTCACTCTAAATCGTCTCTGGGTTTTCTGAAAATTCCAATTTTTCTATTCAGCTAAGAGACGACATACGGGAGTATGTCAGAATCTTGGTGGTTGGTGCGGGTGGATTGGGCTGTGAACTCCTCAAGGACTTGGCTCTTTCGGGTTTTCGTAATCTAGATGTGATTGATATGGACCGTATCGAGGTCACTAATCTCAATCGCCAGTTCCTCTTCAGGTAACTTCTTCTTCTTTTGTCTATTTGGATTCTTCTCTGTGGTTTCCGCAATGCTCTTAATCTTGAGATAACTTTATGAAATTCCCGAAAGTGAAATTCTTTTACTTCTGTGTTCCCTTTGTGCGAGTCTCCTTGTGTGTAATATCGTAGTAAGATTTCTGGAAATTATTAACTATTCATCTATGTGGTGAATGATACTTGCACGATTGTTTGGTTAATTTTGTTGGATCTTGTCTAGACTTGAAGACGTTGGAAAGCCTAAGGCAGAGGTAGCAGCAAAGCGTGTCATGGAGAGAGTGAGTGGAGTGGAGATTGTGCCGCATTTTTCACGTATAGAAGACAAAGAGATTGAATTTTATAACGACTTTAGCATCATTGCCCTTGGTCTTGATTCAATAGAAGCACGGAGATACATCAATGGGGTAGCTTGTGGGTTCCTTGGTATGCAAAGTTCTTTTAACTTTTAAACAGTTAACTAAAAACGATTCCTATATCTCTGCATCTTAAGTTTTCAGTCTTTGTGTTATCTTCTCTCTGATCATGTGATTATGAAATGCAGAGTATAATGAAGATGATACTCCGAAAAGAGAAACAATTAAGCCAATGGTAGATGGGGGAACCGAAGGTTTTAAGGGTCATGCTAGAGTTATTATGCCTGGAGTTACACCCTGTTTTGAGTGCACGATTTGGCTTTTCCCACCTCAAGTGAAGTTTCCTTTATGCACTCTTGCGGAAACCCCTAGGAATGCAGCTCATTGCATTGAGTATGCTCATCTAATTAAGTGGCCTGAGGTATGTGGATGGATTATTTTTGTTGTCTCTTTGAAATTGACTCTTTCCAAGCGTATATGTATTCGTTTTAGTCATGGTATAGTTGATTCTTCATGAAGGTTCATAAAGGAAAATCCTTTGATCCTGATGAGCCAGACCATATGAAGTGGGTTTATGATGAGGTTAGTCATTCGTTTGCTTGTTTATGCTATGGGTTTTGATTTAGATTTATTTCATATTTTCCATTATCTTTACAGGCTATTAAGAGAGCTGAGCTTTTTGGAATTCCGGGTGTCACTTACTCTCTGACACAGGTATGTAACCATTCTCCCTCTTTTAGTCTGTTCGCTTTATAGAACTTTCCAGTAATTGGCTGAAGCACTTGTGATCGCTTATGCATGCATTATGAAATCCATTTGCTATCTGCATTCATGAAGCAACTATGAGAGGATGCTTGTTTTACCATGTAGGGCGTGGTCAAAAACATAATACCAGCAATTGCTTCCACCAATGCGATTATATCAGCAGCTTGTGCGCTTGAAACCTTGAAGATTGTGTCTGGATGCAGCAGAACACTTGCAAATTATCTGACGTATGGTTTACTTTCTTTCAAGTGTTCAGACAACAAATTTTCTACTGAAATATAGAAATTTGCAAAAGAATTCAATGTTATCCCCAATTTATTTGGTTCGTTTTCTTTTTGGAAAGGTATAACGGTGGAGAGGGTCTCCACACTAAAGTGACGGAGTTCGAGAGGGATACTGACTGTCTTGTATGTGGTCCGGGTATTCTGATTGAGCTTGACACCTCAATTACTTTGCAAAAGGTCAATTCTTTCGCCCTTCCTTCTCACTATCGTTTTAATAGCCACCATGATCCTCGAATTTCTTCATTTTTTGCTTTAAGCATGCTAAATTATTTTCTTCGTTTTGCATATATTTTCATTCCTGTATTGATGCTTGAATGTGATTGTTGTTCTTCTTGCTGCTTCCTAGCATTTTACCAACCTTTTAGCCACATATTCATTCACTTGCGCCACAGCACTCACTTTCTTAGTCCTTTTTTTCCTTTCTCCCAGTTCATTGAGATGCTTGAAGAACATCCGAAGCTTCTACTGTCAAAAGCAAGTGTTAAATACGGCAAAGACAGTCTCTACATGCAGGCACCTCCGGTTCTAGAAGAGATGCACAGACCAAACCTTAGCAAACCTCTGTATGACCTCATGGGAAGAGTACAGAAGGACACTATCCATGTGTTTGGGACAGCGCTCAAGAACGAAGAGAAACAGTCAATCACAACAAAGCTAAGGGTTGTATTCAAAGGAGCTGATGGTGTTGCAGACATGGATACAGCCATTGGAGCATGAACTCTGGCAGAGGAACCCTTTGATCGTAGCTTCAATCCATTGAGGTAATTGGGCAGCTTGACTTTGTCCGATTCTCATTTTTGGTTTTGTTTTGTCGGTAATAGCTGTGATAGCGGTACTTTACTATGTGATGAAACACAAATGAATGATTGTTCTTAACGTGGAAAATGTGACATGAACAGAAACAAGAATGGAGCCTGTGAAACAAGTTGATCTGGTGTCTGAGATTGGTTTTTCAACCTGGGATTCCTATAATTTAGATTTTAGATCTTTGTATTTTAGATAAGAGGAATATTGATTTATGCAACTTATAGAGTTTTAACATAAAATCATAAAAGAGAGATTACATAAAGCCTAACATGGTGTTAACTTTTAGAAATGTCTCTGAATATCTGAGTACAGGAAATTTTTCTAAAAGTTAGTATATGATATATTTACTGATGCTGATTGATATTAATGTTGAAATTTATGAGTATTTAATATTTATGATGATGATCCGGACATGATCCAAATCTGTTTTTCTCGGGTCGGTTTTGGTTCGGATCTTTGGATCTGGCTATTATGTTCGGGGCTAAACCAACTCTTAACAAACGTCACTCAACTCGCAACAACAAGACAAACAATAGATTATTTGCTTCATGGTTCCTTTAAACATCAACAATTCTTTTGGATTAAACTTATCTTTTCATACGTATATACACAATTCTTTTATCCTCTTTCGTTTGTGGCTATTCTTGCTTGCACTTTTCTTTTCATCTGATCTTAAAGACTTTAAACTCAGTCTTTTGAAACGTAGCATGGGTAAGAAGATAAGGTCGTTTAACACATAGAATAATATTATTCAAAGAAATTGTGATATGTAAAAAGACCATCAGAAGCTTGACTTGAGAATTCGTTTATCAGAACTATCAACTAGAGAATCGGTGTGTGACCCTACTTCACTGAAACACTATCCTCAAACCATATCATACGAAATGAGTGTAGATTCTCTGTCTTCAGAATCCAATTTGTTCATTGTCCATTTCCTCAATTGCCAACCACAAACTGTCTTCAGATGTGGCTGTTTCAGGATCTTATAGCCAATAACAAAGATTGCTTTAGACCCTATCAAAAGGTTTTTTTTTTGTCAATAACAATTAAATCGATTTATAGCTCAAAATCCATTCTTAAAACCTTTTTTAATCTTGTACATGCGGTGGAAAAAGTCGAATCTTCATGGTCATCTAAACCACCAGGCTAAAGAAAAATTCGGTGGGCAGGATAGTCTTTTTTTTGCCAATATAGCAATTGGTAATGTTAATGAGTGTCGGTTCAGTGTTGATACTAATTTGGGTCAAAAGTGAGAGATGTTGCAGTGTTGAATGTAATGAAAACAGAGTGGATTTGAGGTTGTGTGTGAACTTTGAGTCTTTCTTTTTTAACAACTGGATAACATCAATGCACAACTTCCTTCTGTCCTTCATGTTGTGTTGTTTGTGGGGACTTAGCCAGATTAGATTTGAGATTTACATCGTTAAAAATCTCTCTCTTTTTCTCTGGTCCCACTCTCTCACCCACATGCTCTCTCTCTCTCTTCTCTCTAAAGCCCAATCGTTTTTCTATTTATTTGACTCTTTCAACATTCCCTCGAACTCCACTTGCAGCTAACAAATACACAAGACTTGTTCCTTCTACAATACAGAAACTTGGAAACCTTTTGGCTATGGAGTTGGAGCTTGATGATGATGTTTTCTTTGCAGACATAAGTAAACAGATCTCTCTCCTTATCATGGATGAAGATGAACAGTTAAACCCTGTTTCTCTCTCTGCCTCATCTTCACTCTCATTTCAGGTTTGTTCCTCTATCCACACACACTCTCTCTCTCTGTGTCTCTTTCTCTATCTCTCCCTAATTGTGTTTCTTTTTATCTCTGTGGAAACAGGATATGTTCAGAGGAGGCTACCAAGCTGCTCCATATATGTATCAGCAAGAACAGAGCAAAGGGACTGGTGTGTTCATACCTAAATCTTCTCAGCCTAGAAGAAGACCTTATCATCATCAGAAGCAAGGTAGGTTTAGTTCCTTCAACGCCAAGCAACAACACTCTCTTCATCAAAACAGACAAGCTTATGAGAAGCATCATGAGAACACAAGAAGTTCTTTCACCACTCACAACAGTAACAACAACAACAACAACAACAACAACAAGAGCAGCATGAACAGTATTGTTCATTCTTCAATCCCAAGAAGAACTTACAGAGATGCATCATTTATCTACACTTGATAAATTAACAAATATTCTGCAAGATTCTTGATTTGGTGTGATCAATTCATTATTACATAGATGCATAATTTGTTTGTAAATCAGCCAACAATAAAGGATTTGTATAAGGAAGGTATGTTCCAAGTTTGTTCTTGCTTTTTATGTAGCTTTTTTTTTTCTTGTCAATTTAGAGATTCTCTGACTTTTTTTTCATTTGTAATCTTTTAAGGATTGAATTTAAAACCAGATTTGTGTATTTTGTTGGTTGATTACAACAATATGACAGAGGAATGTATTTAGACAAGACCCATGTGAACTAGCAAATGTTCCATCTTTCTTTCTCTCTCTCTAATCAATCAATATCTTTGGGACATAACATATGAGTTTGCCACACTGTCTGAAAAGTCAGATCTAAGAGAACTAAAAGACTGTCACAAGCTCACACACCTTCTCTGTCCTGCCACTCACATGCCCATCTTTTTCTCTCTTTATGCAATTAATTATCAAATCTCAATCTTTTAGTATTTTCTATTTAGAGCAAATTAATCTGCTGATGAAGTCCCACTTTCCATGAAATTGAAACTTTTTGTTACACATAGACAAAAGTCACAGAACATAAAAGTAACCAAAAAATCAACCAAAGTTCTAAGAAGTTAAAGAGGTTAATCATAGATTAACAAATAAAGAACATGAGAGCACCAACCTTAAAGATAATATAGAAATAAGATGTCATCATAATAATGAACAGTCACTCAGTCAGTAGCAATCAACCCTCAGGACAAAAAACATATTATAGAGATTCCTCTATACTTTTTTTGTTTAATGTTCTAAATATTTGTTCTGATTTCACATAAAATATTGATTGTTTCTGTTTTTCTCTGTATTTCTCGAATTAGATTACAGATTGGCGGTGGAATCAATAAGATAATCTTTAAGATTTGTAGAGAAGCTTCAAAAGAAAAAGGTTCATAAGATTGCATATTGATTTTGACTCGACCACTTCATCACTTCTAGAGAGGCTTTTAATCCTACCTAATCTAGTTTTGGTCGTTGGTTCCTGATTTTGGCTTCTGTATGTTCATCTTTCTGAATCTTTCTCTTCAAATCCTCCAGATCTTTATTACCCACCTTCCCATTCATCTGCTTGTTCAATGCATAGGCTTCACCCATCTTCCTCTTACACTCTTTGCTTGCTGAATCGTGCAAAACCACTGCAACTAACAAAGGTCAGGACTATGCACCTTAAAGACTTTGCTTATGAAATTCCAACCAACCACGTGAGCAATTTGACTCAGTATAACTTCTTAGCTCACAATCTTGTTTATTACTTTTAGCTACAATTATGTTTCTACAAGTATTATGTTTCTATCTTTCTAGCATGTATATGTAAATGCAGATGGAAGTACTAACTTGGCTTTGGATAGTCCTTTCCGACTATGCAGTTTGCTATAGTTTGAACGCTCAATGGTGCTGTCCATGGCTCATAAATATACTGCTTTGGCATATCTGAATCAGAAAACTCATTAGCCGATAAAAGAATAAATGGTCCAGTAAACTTACCATGGAAAGTAACTTCAGTTACCTTTCAGTACCGGGAGAAAATGCCTAATGTACTTCCCATCAGGATCATACTTCTTTCCGAAAGATATAGGAGAGTATATACGGTTGTACTGAAACCATGACAGAACATTCGGATACAAGAGTAACCGTGATTAAAGAAACTTTGGACAATGCAACTTTTCATATGGACAATGGGACGTAATGCTTTGGTTCGTTTTAGCCAATTGTACAGAAGAAAAATGATTAGCCAGAGAAAACTATGAGAGATATGAGACAGTACCTGGTAAAAGAACGACGAACATGATAACCACATCCAATTCCCATTATTGATTGCCCAATCTGAATCAATCAGAAGTCTCTCGAACACATCTCGCCCTTGTTCCCAGTGTATGAACTAACACCAGAAACTATGCATGTCAGTGAAATTTTTTGAGGGTGATGGAACCAATAATAGTAGGAGGTAGTATTACCAGATCCCCACGAGTTAGGAAACAGGCTACACAATGACGAGCTAGATGGTGCATCCAACCCCATTTCCGAAGCTATAAATTCCAGATACTGGACTTTAAGAAATGATCTTTAAAAGGAAAGCTAAAGGCATTCACTTTAACTAAAATCTAACCTGAACCATGATAGCATCTATCCAAGGGTATCCTGTCTTACCGTCCCTCCAAGCAGCCAACATAGCATTATCTTCATTCCATGGAATCTAGTTAACATATGGAATAAAAAAAATTGTCTGAAAAATTGTCTGAAAAAGCAAGAACACCTTATGATGAAGGAACATGAGAAGAGAAACAATAGTACAGCTGGTACCTGTTTGCAGATATGGTTTCCCTTCATTTTGTCAAAGTTAGGGGTACCAAATGCAGTGGTATAGAAAAATTCTCGCCACAACAACTAAGGAAATAAAAACAGGCATCACCTTTCTGTTGTCGGGCAATATACAAAACAGTCTTTGAGTCACTGACTGACCTGCCCAAGAAGAGAAACTGGTGGCGACGTGTGCTTTTTCACATCCTTATAAATATTTTGTAGGCATTGATAAAAGTACCTCGAAGACAGGCATCCAAACTTCTCAAATATCAGAGATTAGACTTAAATATTAACAAAATGGAGCGAGAACTTAAGTGGACAAAATTATGTCACGAAACTCACTTTCAAATATGGTGACAAAACTGTAGTTGCAGGCTTCAAGAAAGCAGATGGATCACCCTTTGGTTTCTCAAAGTTTGCCACCCATGCCTACACTACATATAAAACCCATAAAGAATCAAGCCCTATTAAGATATCAATATATGTAGTCATCATAAATTTATATTCTAGGAATGAAGGGAAAGCATCAAGTTCTCCAAGCGATAAGTTTCTTTAAGTCTAAGAAAGTACTCAGTTGAGCAGATTGCGCCAACATGTTTCCAAAAGGAGAAAAACTTCCGAGTTCTTGACCATACCTTATCACTAATAGACTTGGTCAATCGTTTCAATGCTTCTGATTCACCACCTCTAAAAGGAGTCCACTCAATCTACAGACAGTTACACAAGCATAAGATTCTCAAATGCAAGTGTTTCTATCTTTACATACTAAAGAAACAAGATCATTTCTCAACTTGTCCATCGTCTATGTAGCCAAGTTCCTCAAGGTTTGGTACTTCTGAGATGGCAAGATTCCCAACAACTCCAATTGGAGGAAGTGAAGAATAAGACATCACAATTTCAGATTTAGCACATAACGGCTCCCCAGCAATCTTCAAAAATGACTGATAACTCAAAGGTGGCTTCCCACCATTCTAACTTGCAAGAAAAAACGCACACATGTACACATTTATTACAGTTCCATTGATGAAAAACAATAACAACTCAGTTAGCATTAGCACTTACTTTCTCTATAATGTCTGAGGGATTGAACAGAGTATGGCTCACTGGAGAGAAAACCTCAACTCCATTTGAAGAAGCATAATCCTAACGAGTAAAACAATAGAGAACTACTTTAGCTAGCTAAATCAAAATCAATACTTTACTGTTTAATGAAACGAGTTTTTTACCTTAACTTTAATATCTAACTGTTGATAATACGGATCTGTATCGTATTCAAAGCAAAGTCTCTTCACATTCCACTGCAAAAGAAGCCAATTCACAAAGATTAAACATTTTGTGATTGCACATTCTAAAAAGCATCTTGATTTCTCTAAAGAAACATTACACTACCTCTTGCAAACACCGAACAATGACTTCACTAGGTTCACCCTTAAGAACCAGTAACCGTGAACCGAGTTTCTTCAGGCTAGAATCGAGATCTCTGAGACTCTCTAGCAAGAACCGGATCCGGTTTACCCCGGCGAGTGACGAACCGGGAGAGAACGCAGATGGGTCACACTCCATGTAATGTGGGTCGATTACAAAAACCGGATACAGAAATTCAGAACCTTTGGAGGCGTATTGAAGAGCCGGGTTGTCGTGAACCCGGAGTCCTTTCCGAAACCAAATCAGTGAACTGGATACAGTAGCCATGGACGTAATGGGGTTGTTGATTCGGTAAATTGGAGCAGAACAGAATAGTCGCATAAATGTTTGTCTGATAAAACTCCACGAGTATTTCGGAAAATTCGCGCCTTTCCGAAGATTTTTCATAAGAAGAAGACTCAAACGTACGGCTAATATGCGCTCCTTCAACTAAGCGCTTGCTTAATGTGCGCGTCATCGGCGTAAGATAAAGGAGTCGAATCAGTTATGCAGAGCGGTGTATAACTAAGCCACGTCGTCACTACTTTTTTCGAAACAAAATGGTATTCTAAGGTACTAAATCACTAAATCCGAAAATCCAAAAATCAATCCGAACTGAAATGGCAAGCTCTAGTTTATATACTTCCTCTATTATCCATTGTACGAGTTAATCATACCGAGGGTTCCAATCCCTCTCTTTCCTTTTCTCCTTTTATACTTGATGTTTCAGTTTTTTTTTTATATTAAAAAATTATTAAATATTTTATTCTTTTTAAATCAAATATATTTTATCATCAATTCCAAATTAATTTAACCAATTACAAACTAATCTGCAGAATTCTAATAGTCAAAAAATACTAAAATCACAATAAATATTGCATAGAAATCTTAAAACATCAATTAGAATAAAATAATTTTTTTTTCTAAAACATCAACTATAACTAAACGAAGTAAGTACATATTTAGAGAATCTCCAACTACAATAATTTTTTAATATTAAAACTATATTATATTTGATGTAATTTTAACTCAAATATAATTTCATATCCAATTACAACATTATATATTACACTAAAAACAATTATATATAAATATGATTATAATCATTATATTACTAGTTTAACTTTTTTGGCTGTATATTTTCCCTGTATTACTCGTTCATACTGAATGTACACCATGAACTCAGTTTATGTTTTACCTAATCCAACCTAAATTTTATATGTTCTTCGTAACTTAACTCACACTTCTTATTTTGAAAAAACTAGGATGCTATCTACGTGGGACGCGTGGGATTACATGATGTTCAAGATTTTAAGTTAGTTGTATAATTTAATTAATATAAAACATATGTTGAGAATATATTTATATAGTATGTCAAACATTTGGTATTTTTTGAAATATAACAACCAATACGGTTAGGCGTAGATTGATTTGGAGTTCGAGAATTAAGTAATTTGTAAAGTACTGTAAGGTAAAAACTTATGTTGGATATATATACATATATATATATATATATATATATTTATAGAACATTCGATATTTCTTGAAATATATAATAATCAATATGGTTATGCTCGGGATTATTATGTGTTCGAGATGATAAATAATTTGTATATTTTGTATGTAAATTATTTATGCTGGGAATATATATAGAAATATTTCGTTGAAAATTTGGTATTCCCTTCCATTAAAGCATCCAATATAATTAATATTATAAACCTATTAAAATGAGGTATGGTATTTGTAAGTTTTTTTTTTCAAAGTTGAAGTATGATAAATAAAGAAGATGTAGAATTTTTGTTTAATTGATGCATATAAGTCGTCCTTTATTATTTGTTTGACTCAGTTGACAAAGTTATAAGTTTGATCGAATAAATAGTAACATATTATGTATTATGGAATTGCTTAATTGCTACATGATTTTTGGGCCATGACGTTTAATTTTACCTTTTGGTTGTGCAAAATATTTTTTACAAAAACATAATTGTTTAAGAATATGAAGTTTTATATACAACATCAAGTTTTCATTATATTTTTAAATAATACCATATTAAGCAAATATTTGTAGCTATAACATGTTTTTAAAAAAGATTCTTTCCAGAAAGGATTATTCAGAGAAAAACAAAAAGGATTCTTCAGCCAAAAAAAAGATTAATTCAAAATCTTTAGAAACTTCTATCATTTGCCGAGTTGTTTTCAATCTGGTGGTTACTATGATCCAACTAATGACTTGACATTATGGTTCGATTCCTACCTGCTGCATTTTGGTAACTTAAAAAGAAACTTTAGGGATGAGTTTCAGGCTATGAATTGGGCTTTACCGATTCAATATAGAAAAAAAAAACTTCTATCATTTAAGCATTTAGTTAAGAATAAATTATTAAAAGCAATTTAGACCAAAATTAAAGACTTATTCCTTCCAAAATCAGTAATTCAATTCATAAATAGTTATGTTAAGGCAAAAGGTATATACGGTGCCAAGATTTGAGTAGTCCGGTGACTAAATGGTTGGATCTTAGGCATCCAATAAGGGTTTCGATCCCCTCATCCATTTGAAGTTCAATATGACTTAAATGCCATATGATCTGATGAAAAAGGATATATATGGCAGTTATGAAAGAATACAAAAAGTGGTTATATGATAAACCATAGATTACATCGAACCAAAATTCTAAACATGGAATCTCTATTACTTTCCGTATAAGAAAATCACTGGTTACACAAATTTCAAAAATCATTGTGTTTATCTATCACCTGGTTATTACTGTGATTATCCATCAATATAAAAATACAGTTAAAATTGCATACCATCAATATAAAAAGAAAACATGGTCAATTAGAAATCGCTGTGATTATCCCCATCAATATGAACAAAACACACGTTGCTAATCAAGGAATAGAGGTAATCTATTAAAAAACAGTAATATAATATTAGTAAACATAATATTATCCATCAATTTTAAGAAATTCCTGAGATACCCATCAATATAAAAAGTCCAGAGAGTAGAGTTAGCATCGGTAATGATATGACATGATAGGTTATCATGTGCCATCTCAAACATGTGTTTATGATATCTGGAATGATGATCTTCGCGTCACTTCTTCTCAAGAAAATTCACTTTACTTAATGAATCCTTCTGTGAGAATCAACCAACAGGTGTTATTTGAAAAGTGGAAACTACTGTTTGAGCATATTGAAATGTGACATGATTTAATAATATCTTAAATCAAACAAAGTCAACAACTATGGAGGTGTGAGTGATGCAATTAACCACGCTTAAATTTATTTATTTTTGACAAATTTGTTCAGCCACATGATTTGCATAATAGTACACCACAAAATAACACTGGTTTATACAACATGTGGGGCTTTCTTATTTTATTGAACTATATACAGACCCAAACTTTGTTCTCACGAAACACGGGAGGAAATTTTTAATTTGAAGCAGAAGAAATAGAGTTACAACAATTGCTGGTAACTTGGCCTACAAGTTAGAGTGGCCAAGACGAATCATGACACGGTGCCACGAAATGTTGAGAATCCCTCTTAGGTTCCACACGGACTCCACATTTTCTGGTTGAACATTCGCCACCGAATCCACCTGCCCATTTTCCTAGTTTCAATAACATATAAGCTCAAAATCAATTTTCTGCTCAAATGTAATTATTTTCTGGTTTCTGGATTCTAGAAGGCCTCGACCCAATTTTTGCCTCCATCCAGGGATATACCCACTCACTCTATCCCACATCCACCTCTTCAAACAGCGTATCCTTTGATGCTTATCTACAAAAGGCCTTTCAATTAACTCTTGTTTTCTTGTTGGTCAGATTAGGCTGGGTGGTGCATTGGCTCGAAAGTATTTACCTTTCGTGGTTTCACCATTTGCACGTCCTCCACTGAGCAGATTGCACTCTGTTTAACATAACAAATATGAGGCTAAAATTCAGAAGGAAACTAAATTTCAATTTAAACTCTACTATCTAATCATATTCATAAGAAAGTGATCCAAACAAGTAAACTTTTTAGAATAACAATAAAAAATGATCAATAAATTCAATAAGAAAACACATCATCACTATGCTCTATGGAAGTAGAGAATTATGAAGTTTGCACAGAAATCCGTGATCCCTGTTTAGGGTCTTCACAAAAGAAAATCATTTTTGTTAACAAATAAGCACATCTCCGAGTACTCGATTAAGTTCACACGTCAAAATTAGTGATGATATAAATAAAATATGGCACTAATATGTCGAGAGTAAGAGAAAGAATATCAAACCTGCCTCTCCATTCATCTCATAAGTTAGTAGAACATCAGCTTCGGGATCTGTGGTTTGAATTAGAGGGATCGATACCTTAGGCGGGCCCCCATTCTCCTCTTGGAGATGTAAACCAAGCATAGATCTTTGACTGCATAAACAGATATAAAAAGAGTAAAATATATAAATATACCTTACAGCGACCAACACTAACGAACTCTGTCTCTTAAGTTGGTTGAAGCAGTGAGCTTTTCTATCTGCACAAGCTCAAGAACATCGGCCAATTTGGCCCCGCCTCAGACAGCTGAAAAGGCACATTATTTAATATCTATCTACTTCAAGCCAAGTATGATGGTAGTTATAATACTTGGCAACTAGGGACAAAGACAAGCACAACATTGCCAATAGCAGAAACATCCCAACCAACCCCTCTGACATTCCGAACTTGACTCATGGAGTCCTTCTGTTACCGATATACTGCATTCATAAAAAGTTGATGACTCGATGTTATCTGGAAAGAAAACATAAAGATATAATTGCTCACAATAATATATATATATATATATATGTATATATATATCTGTAGAGTAGCACTAACATTGTACTTTGCGAGGGACCTGCAAACTCATAAACAGTAAGAGTTGTAGGGATATAAAGGCTTGATGGATAGCAGTAGCAGAAGATACTTAAGTATTGATTATTTTAGAAGACATTACAGAACAAATCAAACCTGATGTCTTTCATAAACAGCTTTCTCGGGTTCTCGATCAACCAGTAAGAGTGACGGAGTAGCTAGGAGGAGGGATTGGCAGAGCAATAGCAGAATGAATAGAGGAGGGAAAGTATAAAATTGAGAAAACAACGAGAAAGGGAGAGACTTCACCTATCTTTGTGCTCTTAGTAATAGTGGATTCATGAGATGTCATTACCAAAAGTTCGTAAAGGGAATTGTATATTTGAATCCAAATCTAAATCAACGAACCCTAACACATCAAAAACATGAATCAGTCTGATGTGAAGAGAATGGACACCAAACCCACTAAAAATCTGAAATGAAAGACAACGATGAAACGA
The DNA here is from genome assembly GCA_900406435.1 of Lepidium aucheri. Classification (NCBI taxonomy): domain Eukaryota; kingdom Viridiplantae; phylum Streptophyta; class Magnoliopsida; order Brassicales; family Brassicaceae; genus Lepidium; species Lepidium aucheri. The sequence continues at coordinate 21,650 of OVBA01002133.1, read as the reverse complement.
AAAGAAATCAAATTTAGACTCAAGATATCGTACCGTTTTAGAGCTCTGATATGTTCCTTAAAATGTTTTCCACAAAAGGATAATCTATTAGCTTCCATTGTAGAAAACGATTTAGGAGTTACGAATCGGTTACTGATAGAGTTGATCGTGTCTAGTAAAGTGATACGTAGTTGAGAACGTGTTTTTTAGTTTACCTAAATAAATATTTATATTACGAAATAGAACGTGATTAGCTTTTGTTGTATTTTTCGGCCAAAAATTTACAGAATTAGAAGGACTGCCATATAATTTTCGAACGGAGTTTTTTTTAGTTTCTTACAAACTAAGGTTCAAAAAGTAAAAGACCTCCGTTTTACTAAATTTATATTAATTATATTTTATCACGTAACCACGAAAAATTTGTGGGTAATAGTGGCTACAGTTTTTGGTAATTTCCAATAGTTATTTTGCTTTTACACATTGTTTTTTTTAACCTTTTCGTTTTCTGCTTTTATATTTTGTTTTACATTATTTGTTCTAAACTTATTTATAAATAATATTAAATTTAAATAATTAAAAAACTTTTAAATTTCATAAGTAATATAAAAATATGCATACATAAATTTATTTCATAAAATTTAAATTTATTGTTTCATAAACTATTATCATGGTCGAAAAGAATCTTATAACAATGTAAAAATTTCATCTCGAATTCCTTCCATATATTACATAGAAATGTTATTTTCACAAGTTATACTCTCCAATATTCCTATAGTAAGAACTCACTACAAATTAGATCTTTTCGGATTACTTTTACAATACACTATGATTCAACCACTGAAAAATATTTGTTACTAATTTACACTCATAATCGACCCAAAAAATATGGTATGACCTAAATCAAATCCTCAATTTCCAAATCCAAAACCAAATTTGGATTCAATCTGCATTTTGAAGGACATGGTCAAAAGGACTAATGATGATACAGAGCTCGACAATGATGCTCGATGGTGGCGGAGCTCGTCGAGATCGTCAATGGCAAGAGCTCCATCTTTCTCCTCTTCGACCGAGGAGAGTTGTACTAATTCTTTCTTTTTTTTGCCAACTAGAAGAACTTTATTAATTATGAAATGTCAAGAATCAAACTTTTATTTTAGACATATAGATTTGGAGATTTTTACACCAGCTAGGATAAATAAATCGTATATAATAATCATTGACCTAAAAAAAAGCGGGTCGGATTTTTTTTTACTGATGGATAAATGAACCGTGTATAATAATCATTGACCATGTTATTGTTGTGACATTTCTCATAATTTTGGAACTTAAGTGGCATTTTAAATAAATTTTTCATAATATATTCTTTATATATTTTGTTGCAACAAAGAAAATATCTCTACTAATCCAATGTCACAACAATGAGAAAAAAAAAATTCAATGTCACTTTGAGCACCCATTGATAGTTCCACTTTAAGCCAAAAATGTCCAAAATTGCGCAATTCTCCTGGTCATGAGCAGTGAGGACACAAATTACATTTGAAAGAGAGTTGTTTCTGTGTCAAAAGAAAACGTAAGCAAGCACTCTGATAAAAAACCAGACCGAAACATGAGCCCATGTTGAACTTAAAACATTTTCAAGAGAAAGATGTTATAAGTATTTGTTAACTCAATGGAATAGTATTCATAAATCTCGTGACATGATCCATACTCACCCAAGGTTTACCAAAAGATACATGTCGATAAGAATGCAAAGTATATGCAAAAGTGGACAAACGGGCAAATGAAACCTGTAAAACGAAAATATTTTATCGAATTAGCATTCTCTTATCTTTTTAAAAGAAAAGAAATTTGGTTCTATGTCAAAAATCCAGAGATTTCTTCTGCACCTCTCACTCTCAAATAAAGCTCTGAAGCTTCATCTTTACATATATTTGTGAAAGATCCTATCAATTCTACTTTGAGATTCGCTATGAAACTTTGCAGAAAGATAAACGACACAAGAAATTTTACAAGTTTAGATTCCGATGTGGAATCCTACGTCTCGCCAGACATTTACCTTTGTAATTCACTATCTTGAGTTTAAGCTCACAAGAGAAACCAAATACAATCTCTCTCACCAAACCCTTTCTCACTATCTCTCTTTTCTCTCTGTAACTTGAGTTCCTCAAAGTATTAAATCCCTAATACAATGAATCTAGAACTTATAGAGTAAAAGAAAGAACAAGACTTGAGTTCAAAATAATCCAGTGGATCCTTAACGGAATCTAAAACCAACCTCAACAAACTCTTAACATTTACTTATCTCGTCTTCGCTTCAGCTGAAATAGATGCAACTCGAAAGATAGTGATTCACTTTCTTGGATCCTAAAAACCGGATCCTTGTTGACCCGTTTCAACTTAACGGATACTTGAGGCAAAGCCTCTGATACTTGGAGAGTCTTCACTCCTTCTTTGCAATAGCGAACACACTTTATGCTTAAGAGTCTTCTAATGCCTTTGATCTTGACTATACTTCACAATTCTCCACCTTATTCATGATCAACACTTGTTCTCGGTGGAGTATCAAAAGCTACTTTAGTTATTCCTTGCTCACACAAAGCATCTTTAATGCTTGCATCTTGTAAACTAGAATCAACTTTGTTAAAATGTTTGCTGGATTTTCTAATGTTGGAATCTTTTCCACATCAATTTCTCCCTTGTTAATCTGATCTCTGATATAGTTATACTTTACTGCTACTTGCTTGGTGCGTTCATGATACACTGCATTTTTCGAGAGTGCTATTGCACTTTGTGAATACAGTAAATCTTCACTATCTTTTGTGGGAAACCTAGTTCACTTGCTGAGCCCTTTAGCTACACTCCTTTCTTGTTGCTTCTGTTAGAGATGTACTCAGCCTCTGTACATGAGAGAGCTACGACACTTTGGAGATTTGACCTCCAGCTTATTGTGTTTCCACCTACTGTGAAAACAATTTCTGTAGTTGACTTCCTACTGTCTAAGTCCCCTGCATAGTCTGAATAACAATATCCTTTGATTGTGAAGTATTCACTTCTCTTGTAGCTTAACCATGCTGTCACTGACCATTTGATGTACCTTAACACCCACTTTACTGCTTTCTAGTGCTTTTTAATCGGTTGACTCTTAAACCTGCTTATAAAACAAACTGTGTATGCTAGATCTGGCCTTGTTCCGATCATAGCATACATAATGCTCCCCACTACACTTTGATATGGAACTCCTTTCATGCTTTGTTCTTGTTCTGCTAATGTTGTTGAGTTGCTGACTTCAACTTGAAATGAGCTCCAATTGGTGTTGAGACTTCCTTTGCTTGGTCCAATATAAAGTTACTTAGAACTCTCATGAGATAGCTTTCCTGTGACACCTTGAGTGTACCTGCAATATTTTCTCGACATATCTCCATACCAAGAGTCTTTCTAGCATTATCTAGATTCTTCATCTCAAATTCCAAGTTAACCAAACCTTTTACATTGTCTATTTCTATCTTATCCATAGATGTAATAAGGATATCATCTACATAAAGAAGTAAATAGATGTATTGATCCGACTTTAACTTCTTAAAGTAGATACAATAATCGTATTCCATTCTTATGTATCCATTCTTTTGCATGACCTCATCAAACCTTTTGTTCCAATGCCTAGGAGATTTCTTAAGTCCATAAAGAGATTTCTTTAATAAGCATACCTTATTCGGATGATCCTTGTTCACGAATCCTTTTAGTTGTTCCATAAGGATGTACTCATCCAAATATTCGTGAAGAAACACAGTCTTCAAATCTAGTTGTTGTAACTTTAAAGCAAAGTTAGTAACAACTAATAATATAAATATAATTGTCTTATGTTTTATCACTGGAGCGAATATCTCCTAAAAATCTACTATTTCCTTTTGGTTGTACCCTTTTGCTACAAGCTTTGCCTTGAATCTGTGCTTTTCAATTCCAACTATTCATGCTTTCCTCTTGAAAATCCATTTGCTACCAATGACCTTATGACCGTCTTGTTTGTCAATTAAGATCCATGTGCCATTCTTCCATTGTGATTCCATTTCTTCCCTTGTGGCTTCATTCCACATATAACGTCTTTGTCTTCCATTGCTTCATTGTATGAGTTTGGTTCTCCTTTTCTTGCATCTTCTGTTAATGCACAAATGAAAGGAGAGGTGGAATCTTTTTCTACTTCACCTTAACATTCGTAGTCTTGAAAATGTGAGGGTGTTTGAATGTTTTTTCTTGTCTTGTCTTTAGCAAGTTGATAGTTGCTAAGTGATCCTGAACCTTCAACTTCTTAACTCTCTTCTTTTGCTGAGAAGATTGTTGAACTGTTGGCTCCCGTATGTTTGAGATATCTCCACATCCATAAGCAATGTCTCTTTTTCCTGCTTCTAATTCAACAAACTTTAAGCATGTTAGTTCATCATTATTTAAGATTGATTTACATGTTGTCGCTTGTGCTTTTATATCCTTGTATACCATGTCTTCTCTAAAAACAACGTTCCCACTTATCACACACTTCTTGTCTTCGAAAGCCATATTTTGAAACCCTTGATTCCTTCTGGATATCTTGTGAAAATTCCTTTCTTATCATGTGGTTCTAACTTTCCTTCTGTCGAGTGAACATAAGATAGACACCCGAATCTCAAGAGATTTTCAAGATTTGGTATGGCTGATATCCAAAGTTCTTCTGGTACTTTGAACTATAGCAATGTTGAGGGTGATCTATTTATTAAGTAAACCGCAGTTGAGACTACTTTTGCCCAAAACTTTTGCTCCAGTCCACTTTCACTTAGCATAATTCAGACTTTGTTCATAATTGTTCTATTGAGCCTTTCTGCAACGCCATTTTGTTGCGATGTATAAGTGCACATCTTTTGCCTCATTATTCCTTCTTGTTTACAGAACCTGTCAAACTCATTATCACAAAACTCAAGTCCATTGTCAGTCATTAACCTTTTTACCTTTCTCTCTGTTTATGCTTCCACCATTATCTTCAAATCTACAAAGCTTTTAAAAGCTTCATCCTTGTACCTGAAGAAACTAACCCAAACTTTTCTCGAAGAAATCATTAATAAAGGTTATAAAGTACTGGCATTTACTTAAACTATGAGGAACATTGGGAGATCCCCATAAATCAGAATGGACATAGTCTAACTTTCCTTTGGTAACATGGTTAGCTTTACTAAAACTTACTTTATGTGTCTTTCCATAGACACAATATTCACAGAATTCCATATCCTTGACTTTGTCTTCGTTGAGATAACATTTGTTCTTAAGAATCTGAAGTGCTTTGCTTCCTATGTGAACCATTCTGTTGTGCCATAGCTTGGTCTTATCTTCTCCTTCTTCCTCTTTGTTATCTGCTTTTGACTTAGCTGAGTTTGCTTCTTGAATTCTTACTGATCCTTGTAGTATGTAAAGAGTTTGACGCCTAGTGGCCTTCATGATGTGCAACCCTTGATTACTTTAAGTACTCCATTTGCACCTTTGAAATCACATCCTTTTGACTCGAGTGTTCCCAAGGAGATCAGATAACTTGATATTTCAGGCATGTACCTGACATCATGTAAAAACAAAGGTAGTATTATCTGGGTTAATGAATCTAATTGACCCAATACCTTCCACTGCACAGAATGTTGTATTGGCCATTCTGACTTTTCCTGTTTTACATTCTTCATAATTGATGAACAAATTCTTTCTTGGTGTCATGTGAAAAGAGCATCCCGTGTCCAAAATCTACTCATCTTGATCTGAATCTCCATGAGTTAGATTCACTTCTGAAACAACTAGACCTACAAGATCTTCAGCATCATCTACTTTCTTTGCTAAAGTAGATTGACCATCATACTGATTGTTGTCCTTTCCCTTATTTCGCTCAATCCATTTATAGAATTGCTTCTTGAAGTGTCCTGTTTTTCCACATATCCAACATTCTCTAGCTTTCTTGTCTCTTGATTTTGATATGGATTTACTTCTGTCTCTGAAAGACACCTTCTTCGTTTCTGATATGCCTCTCACGACCAGACCTTCTCCATTAGCTTTTGCTGTGTGTCCTGATTTCTTAAGCTTTTATTCTTTGGATTTTGCGCACTTACAACATCGTTAACTTTCAGTTTGTCTTTAGTATAAGTTAATGTTTCTCTTAGGTGATCAAACACCTCTGGAAGTGACTTCAAAATAAGAATCGCTTGAGTTTCTTCGTCTATATCAATCTGTAAATGTCTAAGATCTCTTACTAATTTCAAGAAATCATCAACATTTTGGTCTATGGATTTACTTTCTTCCATCTGAAACGCATAACTTCTAACTGAGAATATATTTTATCAAGAAGAGTTGATGGAAGAAATAGCTTATGTAGAGTTTCGATTGTGCTTGCTGCTGTTTGACAATTCTCAATCTTCCTAAGGATCTTGTCATCAACGGTTAAAAAGATTGAATTGAGCGCTTGTTCATCTTTATCCAATCTTCTTCTTCTTCCTCTAACAATTTCTTCTTCTCTTCCAGTTTCTTCTCTTTTTCCTCTGTCAGTTCTCTCGATGCATGAAGCTTCAATACACTCTTCAAAAATTGAACCGTGAGGCTCGTAATCATTCTCTTCTTCCAGAGACTGTAATATCCTGTCCCATTGAAGATAGTGATCTTCGGTTTTGTCTTGGTGTTCGTCATCCTTGAACTCTGATAACTTCACCACGCTTGGATCTTAACTCCTGCGAAAGATCTAGAACCTACGCTCTGATACCAATTTGTGAAAGACTCTATCAATTCTACTTTGAGATTTGCTATGAAACTTTGCAGAAAGATAAATGACACAAAAAATTTTACGACTTCAGATTCCAATCTGGAATTCTACGTTTCGCCGGAGTCTTACCTCCAGAATTCACTATTTTGAGCTGAAGCTCACAAGATAAACCAAGTACAATTTCTCTCACCAAACCCCTTCTCACTCTCACTCTTTTCTCTCTGTAACTTGAGTTCTTCAAAGCATTAAATCCCTAATACAATGAATCTGGAATTTATAGAGTAAAAGAAATAACAAGACTTGAGCTCAAAATGATCCAACAGATACTTAACAAAATCTAAAACTGATCCCAACCAACTCTTAGCATCTACTTATCTCGTCCTCGCTTCAGTAGATGCAGCTTGAAAGATAGTGATTCACCTTCTCGAATCCTAAAAACCGGATCCTTGGTAACCCATTTCAACTTAACAGATACTTGAGGCAAAGCCTCTACTACTTTAAGAGTCTTCACTCCTTCTTTGCAGTACCGAACACTCTTAATGCTTAAGAGTCTTCTAATACCTTTGATCTTGACTATATATCACAATATTATTATACTCTAAATTCTCTTTGATTTGCATTGTATATGTGCATTAGCATATAAAAACCACCAGAATCCGTAACAATTTTATGCATATTCGGGTCTAAACTTCCTCTAAATATATCATTCATAATTTTTCTTATTGCTTACAATGAAGTGTGGATTAAAAACTATCTAACTTTACCTTCCTATCTATCAGTCTTAGAGTCTCATCTTCCAAAACATTCTCGTTATCCAATTTTAAAAGGATCTAGAGTAAAATCACTCATGTCATACTTAATTCTGTGAAACAAAAGAAAAAAAAAGCCACTACTTGCATGAGTTGACTCAAAACAGAGTAAAGTAAGCATCAAGAAGACTCATGCCTCCTCCCTAAGTTCATATTTCTTTGGTTTAACTTCAGCAAGAGTCTCTGGAACAGCCTAATAAGCATAACAAATGGCTTAAATGAAAAGAAAGACAACACTGAGTGGTGTGTTACCTAAAAGCAATTAAACTGGCAAAAATGTACAAAACTTGCAATAACCACCTGCTAATCAGCGAGACTATCATTAACACTTAAGGGGAACTGGATCAGGAACTGCAAAAACAAAACAGACCAAAAAAAACAAAAACAATTTACAAAACAGCATAAAATAGATGAAGAGATGGTAAATAGAAATTGAACACAAATCAGAAAGAATCAAAAGCTATTTTGACACATCTCAGCTTAATTTTTCACCAACAAATAGGTTATAAACCCAAAGTCAGACATATGATCAAAGATCAGAATGACTCTGATATTGAAGTAACTGTAAAATAAAGTGTAAGACTTTGTACGTAGACCAAGTCATTTCGTTATCCTTCGTTTTCCGATTTTCTGTTTCGCAGGTGCCAATTAATGGCGTCCCAGCTTCTCTTGGTACCTCATCTTTCCTTCTTCCCTAAAGTCTTACCCTTTCATTCCTCCCTCTCCTCAACTATAAAGCCAAGTTTTTTCCACTCTACTTCCTCGAGCAGAGCTCTCAAATCCACGCCGATTATTAACCTCCATGCCCTCGCCGAAACCGAATCCAGTGTTGCCACTGAAACAACTGATTTGACTCTACGGAAAATCTGTCAAGGTTTTGTGCCCGACCATGTTTTGCACAGGCAAGCTTCTGTTTTTTTTCACTCTTCCATAGAATTTCATTCGACAAGTTTGAAAAATTGTATATTTGATTTAACGATACAGAATGGAGGAGATTGGGTTTGTGTATCCAACGAATATTCAAAGAGAAGCTCTACCTACTTTGTTTACGGGCCGTGATTGCATCCTTCATGCTCAAGTCCTATTTCTCATCTTTATGTTTCTCTCTTTTTGATTATCTGTTTTGGTATTTGTTATAACGGTTGGTATTGCTATGTTTTTGGTAACTTAGACAGGTTCAGGCAAGACATTGACTTACCTGTTACTCATATTCTCTCTAATCAATCCTCAACGGTCTTCTGTGCAATCTGTTATTGTTGTTCCAACTCGAGAGCTCGGTATGCAAGTAAGTGTAGTGTATCCATTTGATTACTGAATGTTCCTCTGAGTTGATCTTCTTATGGGATACTTAGAACTTGCTGCCTTTTTGGGTTTAGGTTACAAAAGTTGCTCGAATGTTGGCTGCAAAATCGGATATTGATGCAAAAGGATGTACAGTAATGGCTCTTTTAGATGGAGGGATGCTTAGAAGGCACAAAAGCTGGCTAAAGGTGGGATTTAGATATTTCAGTTTCTGATTAAGTTAGACAGTTTAGGTTACTCAAATGCTTTTTGATTAAGGATTTCAGTCGCTTCTTCTTGTGATTTAGTTCAGCAAGTTAAACTTTTCAGGCTGAGCCACCAGCAATTGTAGTCGCTACGGTAGCAAGTTTGTGCCACATGCTGGAAAAGCACATATTTAGACTTGACTCGGTGAGAGTTCTTGTTCTAGATGAGGTAAAAACCTTTTCTACTATGTATTATACACTTCTCAGAGTGGCTGTTCTACTCGTTGGGCATCATGCTCAGAACAACTTTTGACCGTGGGATATATTTAAATGTCACTTGGTAGGTTGATTTTTTATTCTACTCATCAAAACAAGTTGGTTCTGTGCGGAAGCTTTTGACATCGTTTTCATCATGCGAAAAACGTCAGACAGTTTTTGCTAGTGCTTCCATCCCCCAGCATAAACACTTTGTGCATGACTGTATACAGCAAAAATGGACAAAGGTTAGCATATGAATGATTCCTGTACTGTGAATTATGTACTGGCTTTTCTTATGATTTGGCTGCTGAAGTCAATTATTTCTCATATTACTGCAGAGAGATGTTGTCCACGTTCATGTTAGCGCAATCATGCCCATGCCTATGTGCCTTCTTCACAGATTTGTAGTAAGAATTAACTTGCTTTTGTCATGATATGCATCAGTTGGTACATCTATCTAACCTTTTGGCAGATGTGTGGGAAAACAAATAAGCACCAAGTACTGCTTGCCTTATTAGAGTCTGATGCACCCGAATCAGCTATTATTTTTGTTGGAGAGCAGGTTTTGAAATCATCTATTTTCCTTCTGACTTTACTTAATCTATAGCATGTTAACACTCTTTTTCAATTCTCCTTTTTAGTCTGAGAAATCGAAAAAGGCTGGAAATGATCCATCTACAACTCTATTAATTGAATTCCTCAAAACATCATATGATGGCTCGCTGGAGATCCTCCTACTTGAGGGGGAAATGAATTTTAATTCACGAGCAGCGTCACTAACAGTACGTGGTTCTATTCTTTGCAGATTCTAATCCGATATACTTCTTTTTGGTTACTAACCTTCATGATTTTCCATAGGAAATTAGGCAAGGAGGAAGGTTTCTTCTTGTTTCTACTGACATTGCAGCAAGAGGCATTGATCTACCTGAAACAACTCATATCTTCAACTTTGATCTCCCACAAACGGCTACAGATTATCTGCACCGAGCTGGAAGAGCTGGTCGAAAGCCCTTTTCTGAGAGGAAATGCATTGTTTCCAATCTGATTACTTCAGAGGAAAGATTTGTCTTGCAAAGATTCGAGAATGAACTTATGTTCAGCTGCGAGGAACAGATGTTGTAGGTACAATACTAATTATTTTAGTACATAAGTTTTGCATATTGCCTTTGCTTCCTCCATATTTTTCATAACCACCAACACAAGTGGCTGTAAACACCATCAGCTTAGTGCAACTACTTAATTACATGAAAGGTTTTTACGAGAACTGTCCTCATTATCAGATGAATTGTTTCAGTAATGTAGTTTTGACTTTTCTGCTTTGCACTCTTAGTTCTCACAATTAAAACTTAAAGGTATCATATCACAAATCCATCTCCAATTACTGAATTCTTCAAGATTACTGTAATGCCTGATCTGATATAAAATCCATCGGATGACCTATCTGCTTCTTGTATTCCCTGCAAACCATTAGATTAGTGGAAATGAAGTAAGCAAACGAAGAACTGTATGTCTGATGGGTCAGTTCTTTCTTAAATGAAAAAATGATTTACCTCTGAGTTTGCGATGATTACATTCTTCCCGACTCTAGCATTCTTGTCTATTATGCATTCTCTGTAGGGAAAAGTAGAAGGCAAAAGAAAAGGAAGAGAGGAATGAGGACACTTTGCAGACCAGAACTGTTACCAAGGTAAACAATGTGAAGTTGATGGTTACTCTTACTTAATTTTAGTGTTCTCTCCTATTCCAATGGGAACTTTCCCCTCAGCAAGCAATGATGCAACTTCTGCTTCAGTTTCGTAGAAGTCTGCCCCAAGCATCACAGTGTCCTAGAGGTTCCATACAATCTTAGAATCTAATTCGTTCATTATGATTTCGAGAGATATTTGTTTTTTGTACCTTCAACTGAACATTACTGCCTACTCTGGATCTAATTCCCACAATGCTGTGCTCAATCAAGCAGTTGGTTAAGAAGCTTCCATGAGAGATGATTGAATCAACGAGCTTCATATGTAATGAACATAAGAGTTAATCCTGAAATGCGTAGAAGTAGAAAAAAGTATCATGGCTGACTTTACATACCTTGGAGCCATCAATTTTTGATGGTGGCAGGTTTCTCCTTGATGTATATATGGGTTTCGCTGCGTCGTAGAAACTAAATGCTGGAGGCTACAAGGTATAAATGTAGACGTTAGTGATATCAATATGAGTATATATGATTATGAGAATGTCTTGGAAAAATAGTTAGATCGGAAAGAATTGGCCCTTACATGCTCAGTGAGGGCGAGATTCGCCTCAAAGAATGATCTTATTGTTCCTATATCTTCCCAGTAGTCATTAAAGAGATAAGCCTGCTCAAAAGATGTTATCCCTTGAAATAACGTTTCTCATTGTGTACGTAAATGTGTGCTTAATCTGAATATTACTGACATTGACATAGAATTCTTTAGCTGAGAATGGTATAATCTCCGAACCAAAGTCGTTTGCTGTGGGGAAGCGCCATCTGATATCAAAACAGTTGCAAGATATTAGTTTTGTTCTGTTCTCAGAATGCAGATACACAAAACTGAAGGTGTTACCTCAAGAGATTCAACAGTATTTCTTTCTTGAAAACATAAACTCCCATTGATGCTATGTATGGTTTCTTTTCAGCTTCCTCCTTGGAAAGTCCTAAAACAGTTGTGTCTACTGCCTACGGATACTCGAGGTCGGAACAATCTTCAGGTTTTGTCCAGAGATGCTACTATTTTTCAAAAATGAATGCTGAGGTTTTCAACATACCATTGCTTTTAGGTCGTCTCCTTTTGGTTTTTCACTGAAAGAGATAACTCTTCCTTTGTCATCTATCTTCATAAGACCAAAATCTGAGGCACGTCTACCATGTAACACAGAAAGAGACTATAAGAAATCATGATCTTGGATTTAGCATAACAAGTTGGGGAGAAAATAAAAAGGGATGTCTTTACTCTTTTGCATTCACCTGTCATCTATTGGTATGCAAGAAATGCTTATATCTGCGCCACTCTGCCGATGATCCTGCATATTAAAGTTGATGGTATGAGTTTCCGAAAGTAACTAATTCTTGTTGAAGTACATGGCTTCAAGTGTCTCACTTGTACGAAATCCATATAATCCATCCTGTAGAGGTGATCTCCAGAAAGTATCAACACATCCTCTATGTCCTTGCTTCTTGCATCCTATGAAAAGAATTGGTTGACCTCTTGTTTCTTATATGAAGATAAGCTAGTTGAGTTCTGCCATTTACCTCGAAAAGCCAGTGGAATTGCCTGACTGCATCGGCTGTACCTTGGAACCAGTTTTTACCAGCTTCTCCTGGCGTTTGAGTGGCTGCAAGAACCTGAAATTGTTCAAACAATTGCCTCAGATGCATCAAACTGGTTTGGCTCGTAGTGGATGATGAAGAAAGAAAATCAAACCTCAACATAGCCATCTCCAAACCCAACTCCATTGGAATTATAAGCACGGGCTAAATGTCTGTTCAATGATGCTGAGTTATATTGTGTGAGTATGTAGACTTTGTTGATCCCACTGTTGATGCAATTGCTCATCGGTACATCTATCAACCTATAGGCTCCCCCAATAGGAACCTGAAATTCACGCATGTTCCCGATTAATCAGACTCCATGCTGAAGGAAATTCAGCAAATTTTAAAACTTTGCAACAGAGAAGCAACTAACAGCAGGCTTGGCGCGACGTTTTGTGAGAGGAAAGAGTCGAGTTCCTGCTCCCCCTCCCAGTATAATGGAAGCTACAGTCCTTGGATCCCTTTTCTCAGCCTCAATGTCTTCTACCTGGATGTTATTGACATACACAAACGTAGTGCAGGGCACTTTTGAGTTTTGATGAGCTCGAAGATCGAAGAAGTAGCCAAAGAGTCAAAAACTTTTACCTTGCTCTCTGCAGCTACACTATTTAAAGACATTGAAACTCTCTTCTGAGAGAAGCTAGAAGAAGATCGTAGACGAAGACTTGGAAGCTGAGGCAAGTTGAGCTTCTTCCCCATGAGCTCTCCATTGCAGAAGCTACCGAGCTTAATGTGTCTGGTGAAGCCAGTGGAATTGCGTATGCAGCTCGGGGCAGAGAGGGTGATTCTGCAGTCAGCAGAGACCACCATTTTCACTGGAAATATTGGCTCTTGAAAGGTTTGAAGAGAGGGGAAGATAAAAGAGAAGAGAAGAGAGTCGCATGGAATTGCAGTTTACTTAAATCTTTTGGAAGCATTTGGTCCACCCTATCTTCAACAAGTTACAGCCACCACCAGTTTTCATTTTGTATTCAAAATTTAAGACATTACCTCTTTTGTCTTGATCTGCCTTGCAATGGCATATTCTTCTCCTCCAGACTTAAGTATTATGTCAAGATAAATAAAAATTCCTTTTTTTTGTAAAAATATATACTTTGGCAATTCCGTCAGTTATTTATGGTTGTTAAAAAAAAAAAAAAAAAATTTCCCTCTAAATTTTGAGTTCAAAGAAAACATCCTTAAAACGACAGCGTTTGCGTAGTAAGATATTCTTCTTCGTGACATCAATGTCGAAGCAACTAGTCAACTGACTTTGAAAAATCCGAGTGAAGGAACGACTCATAGAGAGAAAGAGACACGATTCATATAACCAATTAAAAGAAGTAAGAAGCTCTGCATCAATGGCGATTTCTAAGGTCCATGTACTCTTTCTTCTGTCAGTTATTCTCTCCCTTCAACGTCCTGTTCTTTCCGGTAAAAACCTCTCCTTTTCCTTTGAAGTTTTGGAATTAGATAGCTTTAACTCTTTTGATCGTAGTTCTTAACTTGGATCTGATCTGAAGATTATTGCTTCTTCACTAGATCTTGAGATTTGATAAATTTTGGCTTCCAATTCAAAACCAATTGGTAATAAGTGGTTTGGCCTTTAGATCAAAGGTTAGAGTAACTCCAATTTCCAATTTTGGATATGTCATCATCTAACAAGATCATTTCGAAGTATATACTAAATTACTTCCGATTTGAGATATGTGTCAATTTGTGGAAATTGCTTATGAACACCTGCAAATTGCTTATGTGTGTGTTTTCTGAAATCAACAGATGAAGAAGATACTCTTCTTACAGGCATCAACAACTACAGAACATCCTTAAACCTAACAACCTTAACACAAAACAGCAATGCAGAATGTCTTGCAGATGAAATTGCAGACCAATTTAAGAACCAACCTTGTACTAACACCACTGGCTCAGCTTCAGTCCCTGGAACTGAACCTGGATTCCCAAACTACCCAAACCTACTCTCCAAATGCAAACTTAACATAACTGTAACCAGACATGGAGCAATCCTGCCTGCTTGTGTTCCTAACCTTGATCCCACTCTTGTCTTGACCAATTTCACAAAGTCACAATACTCTAAAAGCCTCAATGATTCTAAGTTCACTGGAATTGGTATTGGTTCTGATGATAATTGGATTGTTGTCATCCTCACTACAACTACACCTGAAGGTGGATTTTCTCCGGCTAGTAATAAGGACAATATCTCAGAAGGTTTTACTTTCGGAGTTAATGGTTTGGTTTCTTCAAGTTTGTTGTTTCTCCTCTTTTCTTTCTTCATGTTTTGAGTCCCAGTTTTGGTGTTATGTTGTTTCCACATTTTTGTGACTTCATTGGTTCATTGTCTTTGCATATCTCTTGTGTTTTTTGTTTCCTCTGAGATTCTTACTGATACTGCAAAGTGTCGTCTCTTATTTTAAAGTTTGAATGTTGGCAAATGTATCTTTTAAATATCTTACCGTAAACATGATAAATTATAACACACTATGATAATCTATGGTTTTATGCTTCAAAGGTTTGCTATATTTGAATTCTCTTCTTAAAGTGATTTTTATTCTATTAACAAGATATCTGATTGGTGACACCATATAAATTAGGCGATTAACATAAAAATAAGCGATTGAAACGATGATGTTTGAAAACAAACGGTTAGAGATAGTGATTGGTAAAAAAGAATCGTCACAAAACTTGTTTAAAGATTAATATTAACTAGAGATATTGCAGCGATTAAATAGTGTAACGAGATCAAAATTAGTATTCTCAGATACAAACAACTACCATTTTCAAACTCGTATAAATAAGTGTCCATCAATAAATCCAATCAACAGTCAAAATTTTGTTTCTAGATACCTGTTTTAACGTTGATTTCAAACTAAACATTGATTGGTAACAAAATAACCATAACTTTTGCAAAATCAGATTTTCAATATTACCAATTAGAGCAGATTGGTTTTTGTCACGAGCAACAACCAAACAGATAAGACTGACGGCACAAATAACATGTGAAGATAGGCCCATACTAATTCGGCCCATTAATGAAGACTAAAACTGTAATGCTTTCATAGTTGTATTTTATTCTTTTCCGTCGGCAAAGTATAAAACTTTGAGGTTTGAAATCCAACATACTTGCGACCGGAAAGAGAGAACTCAACAAACACTTCACAGACGAGGTCGGTTGGTAGAATATGAAATCATCATTAGGACTTAGGAGTCAGTAAAATTATTAATATTCGAATTGTTGTAACTTACAACAAAATGTTGATTTAGGTAACAAAACTCATTTTTACCAAAATACTTACAGCTAAAGGGCGTCTCTGCACCATTTAAACTATTCCATTACAGATTGTATTTAATTGCGGTTTTTATCAAGTTAATCCGCTATAACTCATGAATTATAAACTAATAATTTTAAACCGCTACGTATTATACCATAGATTTAATAAGTTAATTTGCTAACCTGTACATAATTGTGTAATTATAAAAAAGTAACATAAAATAAATATCTATAAATTAAAATTAATTTAAGCAAACAATATCTCTAATTTATTGGAAAACTAAAAAAACGAAAATATTCTAACTAAAATGAAAATAAAAAATGTATATATAAAGGTAAATGGTGGATCATACAAAGTCACTAAATATTTCAAGATTTAAAAAAATAATCTAAAGATCTAATGATTAATGATTAATGTACCATATAAACTATATATTGTTCTAAAATCAACAGGTTAGCCCATTGTCCGTATAGACTTATTCTGCAATATCCGTTAGACCATAGTAGATTGTCACGTAATGCCCTTTTTTTTAGTTATAAAAATTTATAATCTAACCGACTCTGTAGTAGTATAGATTAGATGCAATATGCAGTTTCTCAACCCTAATTAACACCCTTACAGCTAATATTACATAATCACATGTTGCCGGTCATAGCCGAACTCTATCAATCTCAAAATTATCTTATGCTAAACCTTTGGTCGAATTATATTAATGACAAACCTTTAGGATGTAAATTATCTTATAATGAACAGAGACATGTTCTTTTTTTTCAACATTGAACCACAACTGACTGGTCTATTACCCAAGTTTCTGCATAATGCAGATAATGGGACTCGATCTCGAGACATGTAAATGTGCCTATCTTTAGTGGATTTACCATCTGCCACTAAGCTAAATGCCACTTGTAACATAAACATTTTGTATGAGTTTTTTTATTCTTTCAGTAACATAATTTTTTATATAATCAAGAAAGCAAAATAAAAGACACATAATCTAAAAAAAATACAATCACATATAACCTTCTTACGTTTTGAGCAAACCTATCTGTTCTAACACACTAGCCATTGTCTAAAACAGTACTTTCATTTATGTTTTGTTTGAGTTTATTATCTGAAAAAACTCATATTCATAATAATTTTGTTTATAAACTCACTGTTACTCCATTTATTTTATTTTATATTGTGCACGCACACTGTTACTCCCATATTCAATTAATTTAGTTTGGTCTTCGTGCTACACAATCGTTAATGTAAGATCTTAAAAACACATGTTTTTTTTTATAATATAAAATATATCTCGTAAATTCTTTTAGTGCTTTTGGTAGACAGAAACTAAACATAACACGTTAAATTATGAGAAACTACTGCAACATCATAAGTGAAATTTGGTCAATTATTGTTTTTACTATTTACCGGGCCACATCAAATACAGTCTTGAGTCAGTATTATGATACAATATTATTTTCTTTTGCTAAAAAAGTTAAAAAGAAAAAAGATAGTGTATTTGATCAAGTGGTCCAATAACATATCTACTATGTTCGAGTTTAACTCCAGAAAATTTTATGTATTTTATGTAATATTACTAAGAATTTGAGGGTAAATTTAAGAGTGATTTGATTCAATAACCATAGAAGATTGCAAAATTAAGGATATAATAATGATAAATTTTAATTAGGAAAAAAACAATACATATTACTAAAAAACCCTTTTAAAACATGATAAAAATATTTTTAGCAATCTTTATAGAGACTTTTTGGTAAGAGAAATTTTAAAAAGTGTCATTTTTAGTATACCCCTTTACAAAAATGTCTCTTGATATTAATCTTTTCAAAAATGTTCTTTACTAATACAAAAATGATGAAAATACCGTAAAATTTTTTTTGAATTTTTATGTGATTTTTTTTCACAAATATTTTTTTCCCTCACGAAAAAAATTTCTTGTCAAAATAAAAAATTTATGAAAAAATTTAATCTCGCCAAAATAAAAATTCCGCGAAAATTTTGTAAACACCTTATAAATTTATAAGATACTTAATAAATTTTATATGCTATTTTATAAAAGAAATTATAAACTCTCTTATAAAAAACTTTCCAGAAAAACATTCAGAAAAAAAGTTAGGTAGGAAAATTCTTGTTGGCTGAAGAAATGTTTGGCGGAAATTTTTTTTCTTGTGAGAAAAATGTTTGAAAAATATAAAAAACAAAAAAAAGTTCTAAGTGTATTTTGGTTGTTTTTATATAATAAGGGATATTTTTGAAAATATCCAAAAAATGAGAGCAATGGTGAAAAATCTTTTTTTTAGGGGTATTTTTGCAATTCCTTTTTTTGTTAATATGTATTGTTATTTTTCTAATTTAAATTTATTATTATTATATTTTTAATTTTGAAGTTATTGATCGGTAAAATTTCCCTAAATTTAACTATAAATTATATATTATCGATTAAGTTGTTGAGGAAAGAAAAATGAGACAAGTGTTAAACCATTTTGACACATATAGTGGTTAAGTGGTTAGTTGGTGAATGGACATAAAAGAAAGAAATGAAATAAAAAAAAGCTGTAAACAAGAGACAAGAATATCTTTCTCACTTTTGAAATATTGATATTGTCTCGATTTTGTATAATCTATCTTTAGATTTTTTGTGGGACTCCTTTTTTCATTTGAGTGTTCTAAGTGTGAGGGAGCGTTTTGATTGACTTATTTTGATTGTTCTAAAAAGATGAAGATAAGTGAATATTTACGTTTAGGAAACGTCACTTTCTATTTTCACAAACAAACACTAAAACTAATGATCTCTCGTATCGTATTTTGACTGAAAGAAAATAATCAGACAGAGAAGCAATTGAGAGAGAATCGTATCTACTTTCTCACCCTTACTTCTTCTTTCTCTTCCTTTCTTAGATTTTTTTTCTCATTGTTTTCTAGTTTCTAGCACAAAAATTATACTGTAAAGAAAAATCTTATTATGTCAAATTTTGTTGTGATTCAAATTGTTTTTACGAATAAAAGGTTTAATACATAATTCAAACTCATAAGAAAAAATACATTACTTAAACTCTAAACTCTACCACTCAAAATTAGGTGGTAACATGAAGTCAAGTTTCGGTGAAAAAACTAGAGAGATGAACAATTTTTCATCTAACAATTTCAGAACATAATGTTATTTAATGGTCAACAAGTTTTTATTGGATTGATAAATCTTGATTCATAATTTGAATTTTTCAAAACTCCTAACCAATATTGTGTAGATTTATGCAATAATTTGGAATTGAACTTCTATAGAAAAGATTACCGAAATAGACATTTGACCACCTAATCAAATATTTTTACTGATATGGATATTTATTTTTGTACATAATTGGATTGACAAGACTCAATCATAGCGTAAAGTTTATTTCTGAAAATCTTTTTTAATCTACCAACTGTAGCGTAAAGAAATCAGACCCCTGAAATCAAAATGATTAACTAAATTATCTTTAACTACCAACTGACAAAAACTTGATATTGATTTGTTCTTTTAAATATGTTGTTTTCACATGTTAAAAAAGTTAAAATGATATATGATATAGTAAAGAAACACATGGATCCTACCTAATTAAACAGAATTTACAGTGAATCATCAAAAGAATGAAATGTTTGTTTTTTGGGCAGCGAAAATGTGATGAATGACTTTCATATATTCGTCGTGTCCAAGAATTATAAATTATTTGACCTTATTGGTTAGATCACTTCAATTATTTATGTATATTCCTCTCTCTAATTATTATCATCAAATAATGTGTGTGTCAGTGTTATTTATTCAAACGAAATCGATCTTCGTATTTTGCTAGGGCACTATAGCATCTACTAGGGCAACTATAGTATCTACTAGGGTTTTACCCAAAACAAAGAAGAAATCAACAATACGAAGAATTTGATACATTTACCACAAAAAAAAAATTAATACATTTACAACTGTTGAAAAGAGAAAAAAAGGAGTATATCACTAGAAACATCCCTAGGGTTTTCGAGAAAAAAATCAGTCGTAAAAAACTGATAAAGGTGTTGAGAAATAAATATTTTATTTCTAGGGTTTTCGTAAAAAAACATCCCTAGAAATAAATCAGTCGTAAAAAACATTCCTATGGTTTTCGTGAAATTATTATTATTGCTTAGTTTTGTATCCTTGGTTTAGCCACGATCTTGGAGTATGTCTTGAAATTTTTTTATTTTATTTTATTCTAAATGAGACTATTTTTGGTAATATTTGTTTTCATTAAATATTTTTGATATACCTATATAACTATATAAGATAAAGTAATTTATCCAAATGATTATGGTCTAATAATTTCCACTTAAAAGAAGAAAGTGTTTTGTTAGTCTAAACAAGATATTTGATTTGGGAAAAAATGTCAATTTAATCTTGTAATTATCAAAAATAATTGATTAAACTTTAAATTTTGGATGTGATTGATTAAACTTTTAATTTTTGTTAAGTTTTGAAAAAACACTCAATACAAATATTGAGTCCTTCAGTTGAATATTCCAATAATCAGATAAACTTTCCTTACTCCTTATAAGTAATTGGGTCTTTGCTCGGAACTTCGATTTTAGCGAAATAAAAAATGAAAGGTAATTTAGAGAGGATCAAATCGACAGAGGTACAGTACGAGCTAGGATTTTGTTTTGTCGCCATGTTGCGCACTATTCACGATTCACGGATCCCATCCAATTGTACTATTTTTAATGTTTTCCCAACATAAAGAATACTCTTTTATGAAAAATATGTTTTGCAAACTTTCACAAATAATTGTAGTATGTATTTTGTGTTTGTTACCAAAAAAACTTAGGTAACAAATAAATCAAACTCACTTAATTTTAAATTTTATCATGCGAGATTATACGATTTTTAAAAATCAAATTATATTTTTACACGGTTAGTTATATAAATTTTTCGTATGAATGGTATACTATAACTTTACCATTTTTTTTTGATAAAAAACTTTATCATTTCTTAGAAAACATATATCGTTTGTAATGTTTATGCTCATATATATATATATATATATATATATATATAGTCCGAATAATACAATGTTTATTAGTCAAAATGTGTAAACAAATACAAGATTGGATTTAGATTCTCAATTAAATTAAAGGAGCAAAATAATACAAAGATTTTTAGTGTTTTTGATAGAATATGATGATCAGATTTTCAGCTCTACGTGCTGAAGATCTCTTTTTATAGCCAAAATGGTATAGGACGACTCCCCTGTTTGTCGGGTTGGCAATGATGACCTACGATTGTAGCCTGCCGGGCTTACGGTTATTATCATTGCTAAAAGCATAGTCACCGAGCTACTGGACAGTTGGACTATTCACATTCAATATTGAATGTTTGCTAAGCAGCCTAGTGAATTCTCATAGTAGGTGAATAGGTCTGCAACACATTAAATCACCACAAGAAAACAGGTGATTTGCGACGGAAATTTGCGAGGGATATTTTCCGTCGCAAAAATTGTGATGGATTTGCGGCAAACTTGCGACGTATGACAAAATGTCGCAAGAACGTCGCAAACTTGCGACATATATTTTGGCGTCATAAAACCTGCGACGAATTCGCAATAGACTTGCAACGAATTTCACTTCATCGCAAATTCGAAGCATATTTGCGACGTATTTGCGACAATTATTTTCAGCTGCATCTTTTGCAATGCATTTGCGATGGCTCTGCGACATTTGCTACAATACATCACAAATGAGTAGCAAATTTTCCTTCTTTCCCTATAAATAGACCCA
>OVBA01002132.1:1158-36613 GCA_900406435.1 Lepidium aucheri | reverse complement strand
CGTATTATAACCTATTATATATCAAATTGGATTTCAAAAGTTAGTAACTAAAGAGATTTTTTCACATGTGAGATTTTATTATTACGTTGGATTTCAAAATTTACAAATGAATAAATTTAGACATTATTCAAAATATATATTAAGCTTTATTTAATAAGAATAAACCCATGTATCGCACGGGTCCATATCTAGTGATGTATAAACGGTTGAATTAGTGAAAGTTCACGATGGAAAATAAAAATAAAATCCATAACGTCTTTTTTTTGTTGGTTAAAAAGGTACTTTATATTAAAGGAGAACTAGAGTGGTTGTTGACCCATTAATACACATTTAGCCAGATTATCGGCCTCCACATTGAAGGACCGACCAATGAAAATAAAAGCGATAGACTTAAACTTCGATGCTAGATGCAGGATATCATAGATGGTTCCGTAGACTTCTTTTGGTGGGTCTCTCTTGGTTATGGCTTGGATCAGGATTTGGGAATCCGATTGAAATTTGATGAAATTGAATCGGTTGAGAGCTGCTTCTTCGATCGCCATTTTCATGGCCAAAGCTTCCGCCATTAGAGGTGAGGTGACATACTTAATCTGATTTGCTTTCTGTTTCTTCTGGTTTAAAGCCCTATCGTTTAGTATTGCAGCAAGACCAGCTTCTTCCTTCTCTTTATTCCATGAGGCATCCGTAAATACTGAGATCCTGACTGGAAAATTGCAGGATTGAGTGCATATCTGGGCCGGTGTTGCTATCCTCTTTTCCAGATCTTGAGCCTCTTCCCATTCCTTTGCACTTGTTATCGCCTTCAATGTAGTTTCCGATTCGTTTGTTGATGATGAAGTGAAGCATCCTTTGTTTCTCGCCGTCCAGATGGACCAGATTGTCCACGGGATTAATGGTGTCGATCTTATGCCTAGAGGGGGAAGTGTCGTTGTCTTGTTGACGATTTGAATTAATTCGCTGAGGTGATGAATTTGCTCTGGTTTTATTTGCGGATGGACGGGTAAGTTTTTCCAGATTTTTTGAGCATACTCGCATTGTAGGAAGAGGTGTTCAGATGTTTCTAATTGATTGCATCTTTTGCAGGTCCCCTCTTCGATAATTCCTCTTGATTGTAATCTGTCTCCTGTTGGCAAGGCATTGCTTAGGAGCTTCCAGGTGAAGGTTTTGATTTTTGGTGAGGCTTTAGTCATCCATATTTCCTTATGCCAGTCCAGTGGTTGTGGTGGTTCTGTTTCAACTATGTTAGTTGAGTTTTCCATCCTCTTACTGTGGTACCCTGATTTTGCAGAGTAAGATCCATTTGCGTTCGGTGTCCAACAGTATTTATCAGCCGCTCCAAAGTTGCTAGGTTTGATTCTGAGTATTTCTGGTTCTAAGCCTGGTACTAGCTCTCTAATTTTGTTGATATCCCATTCTCTTGTTCCTGGCTTGAAGAGTTCTTTTACTAGCAGTTCTTCGTGGTTCTTCTTTGCAGGTCCATATATTGATGTTGGTGTTGAAGTTGATAGCCATGGTTCCTTCCAAATTTTTGTTGATCCTCCATCTCCTATTACTCGGCTCAGCTTTGGCTTGAGGAGGTCTCTCCCGATCAATATTCCTTTCCAGCCATGGGACGCATTTTGGGTTGCTTTGCACTATAGAAATGGTGTGTTCGGAGCATATTTCCCAAGTAGGAGTTTTGCTAATAGACAATGAGGTTTTGATAGGATATTCTAACTCAATTTTGCTAGCAGAGCTTTGTTGAAAGTTGCTATGTCCCTGAATCCTAAACCTCCTGCTTGTTTACTCTTTTTCATCTTCTTCCATGAGATCCAACTCATTTTCCTATGTTCTGGTTTTGAGTCCCACCAAAATCTGATGAACAGTGATTGTATTTTCCTACACAGACTGATAGGTATCTTGAAGTGGGATAGGGTGTACGTCGGGATGGAAAAGAGGACAGACTGGAGCATTGTTGTTTTTCCTGCTGAGGATAGGAACTTTGACGACCAGTCAATCGTTTTCAGCCGGATTCTCTCGAGGATGTTGTTGAAGAGGTCCCTCTTCCTTTTTCCTATTTCTTCTGGTAAGCCTAAGTATTTCCCTAATCCGTTCACGTTTGTTATTCTCAGAGCTTCTTTGACTCTCCTCTGGGTGCTAGCCTCCATGTTTTTGGAGAAGATGATTCCTGACTTTTGTTTGTTTATTGTTTGGCCCGATACTGATTCATAATCCGATAGAACTCTTTGTAGTGTTGATACACTTTCTTGGTCTGTGTTGCTGAAAAACATGGTATCGTCCGCGAAGAGCAAGTGGTTCAATCTTGGGCTATTCTGCGCAATTCTGTATCCTTTAAGAGATCCATTTGACTGAGCATTCTCGCAGAGGCCCGAGAGGACTGTGCTGCTGATTATGAACATATATGGAGAAATGAGGTTGCCCTGCTTGATTCCTCTATGAGGTATTACATTTCCTTTCTCCGAGCCATTGATGAGGAATGAATAGGATATTGTTGTTATGCATTGCATTATCCATCCTCTCCAAATAGGGTGGAAGCCTAGCCTCTCCGTAATAGTTTACGAAGTCCCATTCAACTCTGTCATAGGCCTTCGACATGTTCGTCTTTATGGCTATTGACGTTTTCACCTTTGCTTTTGGTGTTTTTAGATAATGCAACATTTTGTGGGTGATGACGACGTTATCAGAGATAGATTTGCCTGGAATAAAAGCTGATTGATTTTCTGGGATGATTCCCTCAAGACAGGGCTTTAATCTTTTTGCTAATAATTTGGAGATGACTTTGTAGTAGACATTACAGAGGGAAATCGGCCTGTAGTCAGCTGGTGATTTTGGATTCTGCTTCTTTGGGATTAGCCTAATATGTGTTTTGTTTATGTTTGCAGGTATGACACCCGCTTTTAGACATTCTTGGATCTTCTTTATGATGGCTGGTCCCATAATAGACCAATTAGCTTGGAAGAAACCTGCAGCAAAGCCGTCAGGTCCAGGTGCTCTTCCTGGGTAGATCTCAAATAGGGCTTCTTTGATTTCTGCTCCACTCTAAATCCTAATCAGGCTTACATTCATTGTTTCTATGATTTGTGGCTGCAAGGCTCTATCCACTATACTTCTATCACAGCTTGAGTAAGCCTGGAATAGGTCAGTGTTATAGCTTTCTAATACTTTGGTAATGTCTTCTTCCTTATTAAAGCATACTCCTTCGCTGTTCTCGATAAGGCAGAGCCGGTTTATAGCTCTCATTTTCTTTGTGATGGCATGGAAATACCCAGAGTTTCTAGCTCCTAATTTAAGCCATTGTTGTCTGCTTCTTTGCATCCAGTAGCTCTCTTCTTGTTTGTATGCATTTTCAGTTCAATGTTGATGCTCTGGATTTCAGCCTTCTTGTTTTGGGGGTGAGACATTAAGTAGTCTAGCTGCTTCTTTTTTGCTTCCATGTCTCTTAGCTTGAGGTCCCTTTGATCCTTCTTCCACTGTATTATTGTTGTTCTACATTTCGAGACTCTATCTTTAATTGTCAAGTTGTTGTTGGCTATCCATGTTTTCTGGACCAGGGCTTTTATTTCCCCATTTTCCTCCAGGTCTCTGTCAAATCTAAATAGCTTTCTTCGTTTTTTGTTGTTGCATGACAGATGGACCAGTAGAGGGCGGTGATCTGATCCTTCAAATAGAAGGTATTCGCTGAAAGCATTTGGGAATATATCTGTCCATGTGCTATTCGCCATTGCCCTGTCTAGTCTTGCCCTTATAAGATGTGAGTGTCTGAAACCTATCTAGGAGAAGCAGTCCCCTTTATACTGTAAGTCATAGAGATCCTTTTCTGTAACAAACTCCCTAAATGTTGCAAAGGAGGTTTCACTTCTTGGGGGACCTCCTATCTTTTTGGTATTGGATAGGATTTCATTGAAATCGCCTATCATTAGCCAAGCGCTACTTCTGTCTCCCAGTGCTTGACTCATTTTTTCCCATGCCAATCTTCTCTTTGAATGGTCTGGTTCTCCATAGGTGAAGGTAACGAAAAAGGTGTCTTCTGCTGCACTGATTCTTGTGTCTATGTAGTTAGAGCAGCTAGCTAGTATCTCTACATGTAGGTCTTTTTTCCATAAGAGAGCTAGACCTCCTCTACTACCTTCTTGAGGTGGTACCAGGTGTTTACCATCATAGCCCATCCAGTTGAAAATTTTCAGAAAAAGGTTGTCGGGATTTCTTGTCTCAGTCAGGAAAAAGAAATCAGGATACCATTTCAGGTGGACTTCCCTGAGACGACGAACTGTCACGGGATTCCCCAACCCTTGACAGTTCCAGCTCGCAAAGGCTAAGGAAGCCGAGAAGGTGGCATCTGAAAATCCACCTTGTTTGAGCTCGCTGGGAAGGGGTTATTGTTTGAGATAGTTCTGGGAGGTTCATTCGTTGGAGGTATTGTGTTACTTGGTCCACAGGTATGCTGCTGCTCTCCTATATTCTGTCCAGGGATGTAGGGTCCTCGCTTGGGAGATCTCTGGCTAAGTAAGGCATTCCTTTTCTTGGAATTGATACCCTTCAAGGCAAGTGGGCTATTCTGAATTTTCCTCCTCAAGGTGGGTCTCCCTACTCGTTGTTTAACTTCTTTAATCCTCGGGGATACACCTCTTAGGTTGGTCTGATCTGTGGTGTTTGTTTTCTCCGTAGTATTTCCCAACTCTTGGTCTGGTTCCGGTACCTTCAACCTGTTTGAGCTCACTGAGACTTGGCCAGTAAGAACTAATATTCGAGCTTCTTCCTCAAATTCTCCCTTTTCCCAGGCCTCTTTTACTCTTTCTTGTCTTACTGCACTTTCTTGTGGATCTGAGCAGGTTGAGTACCTAATCATGACATCGGTGAGTTCACCTAAGGCTGCATTGTAAGCTTCTTTTGAAATTTCCTCGCTCGGATGTTCTCCATCGATATTGAGGGTGTTGTTTTGGCTCTGAGTGCCATTCATAGTGTTCTGTTCTGGTGAATGCACATCCAAGATTTGGAGGGGTCTGACTGGTGAATTAGGGAGTGGGGTGAATTCTTCTCTTTGAACTGCTCTCCAAACTCTCTCAGGTTACCTCACCGTTTCCTTGTAATTTTGGCGCTTGAAGGATGTTGCTTGTTCAGGGGCCAAGCTTTTGGGTCGCTTATCAGATTCTTGTCTTCTATACTGCGTTGATTCTCTGTAATTGGCTAGATTCGCTCCTTTCTCAACATAGCTTGCAGATTCAAAACAGTCTGAGCTTTTGCATCTCTGGTTGTGTTCTCTCTCTCTCCTTGTCTGTTGTTCATACCCATCTCACTTTTGTATGTTTCAGGACAGTTTCTGTTTTCATGGGTAAGTAGATTGTATCTTCCACAGTGGTTTTCTAGCTTCTCATAGACGAGGTAAACAGAGATTTCTTCACCATTTGGAAATTCGACTATGGTTTGCTTTATGATAGGGAGCAGGCCATTGATACATACTCTCATTCTTGCAGCTAAGGTTGATATATCAACATCCTCCACCGATCCTATGTTCTCCCCAATACTACGAAGGATGGGTTCAGTCCACAGATGGATAGGCAGACCTTGAACTCTTATCCAGAAGGGTATTTGCGATGGAAAATCTTTTGCTAGGGTTTGCTCCCACTTTTGCAAGATAAGCATCCATTTGGAGAACTGATATGGCATGTTCTCAAGGACTTTTTGAACGTTTTTCTCAGATAAAAACTGGAAAAGGACAACTCCTTGTCCCAGATCTGTTCCTATTGGTCTTTTGTCTACATTCCATTGTTCGATGAGAAATGGAATGAGTGACCAGACTCTTTGTTCTCTCGGATTTGTAAGTCTGCAGATGAGGGACATTGTAAATCTTTATGACATATCGGTAGCTTCTAGCTCTGGAATTTTGACTTTTGCTGCTCTTGGTGGTGTCCTGGGATGAGCCAAAGTTTTGCCTTTCTCAGCATACGACAGTCTCTTTGCCATCTCTTGGCTTGGGGGAAGAAGCTTTTAAGCTTGGATAGAGTTGTTGGCAGAAGGTAGCTTTAGTAGGAGGAGTGGTTTGGATCAGGTAGAGATGCTTTGGATACACGGTAGAGATTCTCTTGATCTGAAAGGGAGGTTTTATGCTGGGTTGAGATTCAAGAGGCCAGCTTCAAGTTTGCAGATATGAAGAGCTTAACGAACTTGAGGGTTGAAGCTTGAAGAAAATTTCTTAAAATAAGTGCTTTCTTCTTAGGGTTTTTCTTTAGTAGTAAGGTCAAGAGGGAACCATTCCGAAAATAAGAGGGGGAGGGGTTCAAACCTTAACTTGGGTTTCGTGCCTGAGAGAAACCAAATCCTACCTTCTCTTTTGTACCCGAAAATAACTTTTTTAAAATCCATAACGTCTAATTATATGATTAGGTGCTGAACTCGACCAAACATATATCTCAGAATAGATTTTGCGAATTTAGTGTGTAGAAAATCAATTTGATATTGATTGTGATTTTGATAGAAGCGAGGTCAATTTGGGCCGGGTCGAGCCCGTCGGGTCAAGTTCAATCGGACCCGTAAAGATTTTTTTTTTCTGTTTTATTTTTAAAAATGAAATATATTTTCCTTATCTTTTTCGATTCTCATAATTGGCTTTCCCTCTCTCTCACAAATCCATCCACACAACATAAGAAATGGCTCTCACCGTGAGCAGCGGTGGCGGAGGAGCTAGGATTCGCTACAATGACCTCACTGATTCTTCCCGTAATCCCTTCTCCACCTTCCGACTCGTAAACTTCCCTAATCCGTCGAGACCTCGTCATCACGTGGTCTCTGCCGCCAAAAAACCTTCCACACAAACCGGTCGATTCGACAGCAAGAAGCGTCGAACCCTCGTCCCGACGAAGACCGACGAACAGCAGGAAGAAAGCAACAGTGTATACGACGGCGAGAATCCGCCGTCTGAGATCAAAATCAACACCGAAGACGATGGTAGCGATAGGATAGTGGTGAATACTCGATTCAGGGGTGATCCAGCAGATGCGCCGAAATTTGCAGTTAAGGATCTTCCTGGTCTTGAAACGGATCCTTGGGAAGGCGAGAAATGGGATGGTTTAGGGTTCTTCGTTCAGTACTTGTGGGCTTTCGGAATCCTTTTCGCGGTAAAGATCAATCTTCTTAATTACTTAAAAACATTCTCAACCAAATTGTAGTTTCCTTTAATGCGTTTTATATGGTCTGTAATGTTGTTAACAGCTAATCTCCGGCGGACTTGCGGCGGGGACTTATAATGAAGGTGCGACTGATTTTAAGGAGACGCCAGTGTATAAAGAGGCAATTCAATCTCGTGACCTTCTCGATGAAGCAGAGAATTCCAACTCTGAAGATGTGTTCGAGTCAAACCCAACAGAAGTGGCACCTAGTTTGGAATAGTTTCGGTTCAGTGTTTAGTGAAAGAATTTATAGACTGAATCCTTTTGCTTTTGGGGAATTTTATAAAAGCCATATTCCAAGTTGATCTTGAGCTTGTTGTGTTCATAATGTTATAGATTCAAAGTTAAAAGAAGAGTATTGTTCTTCATTGTTTTATATTCCGTTTTCATTTCAAGAACTGCATAACTTCACGAATTTAAGACAGAACACAAAACAGGAGACATTAAGTGAATTCGAGATGGTAGTTAAATGCAGATGGACTCATATGAGGAGGAGAGTGGCAGGTAGGAATGATGCCAATGCAAGGATGGTAAGCTGAATTTCAGACTTGAGGCCAGAGGATCTCACACCATAACCTAATCCCATAAAACTGGTGGGTCTTGGTGCCATTTGATCCACGGGAGTCGCTGATAAAGTGAAAAGTAAACATTTTTGTCGAGAAGTTAACTGTTTTTATGTTTTAATGTTTAGCAGACACTGAAAAACGTTGGTAAAGTGGCTTACCCGCGGCATGGGAGTTGTTCTTTGCACCTACAGAGGTTTGAGAACCAGATGATCTAGAAGGTGGTGGTGCAACAGAGGAAGAGTCACTAGGCGCCTGTCCTCCTTTATATCATAAATGTTTTTCTTAGATTTCAAATCCATCTCACCTACTTTCTTATGTGAATGAAATTTAGCAACATGCAAATTTTACGTACCAGAGGAGGAGCAAGTGGATGAATTGGCTGAAATGTTGCAAAGTGGTGGCAATTGTAGAGCAAGAGTTTGATTAATTGGAAAAGCAGGGGACAAAGTAGAAGTATTGTTGAGGAAGAGACAGAGACAGGTTGGTTCTTGGCTATAAATTTGGTTTAAGCTGTCACAGCAAGGCTGAGCGGGAAGCTGGACAAAGCCTTGAACGAATGGACCACATGGAGCCAAGGAAAGTAGCCTGGAGGTACATGTAGCTGGTACTTGAGCAAGAACCACTTGAAGAAACACTGGAAACAAGATGATTAAGAGAGTCATAGATAGAGTTGACGAAGCCATTTTTTTAGGATATTAAGTTTCCTTTCTTTTTATGGGAGAAAGTGAGGGGTTTCTGAGTATTTAAGGTCAGAATCAATCGGTTAAGTGTGTGACTGTGTATAGTTTTTGTTATTGCACATATGATGTGTGTTGAATTGGTGCAACACTCGAGGTCTTCATGTGCATCTTCTATTTGGTGTGTTTGAGTTCATTCGTATATTATGCTACTTGTTTCGAGTTGACCAGAGTAAAAGCAATTAAATATTTGGAATAATTAATAAATATAAACTGAAATAAGAGACTACAGTCAACAAAGTCGTTGTAGTATAGTGGTAAGTATTCCCGCCTGTCACGCGGGTGACCCGGGTTCGATCCCCGGCAACGGCGTATAATATTTTAGACCCTTGTTAATGTTTTTGTTTATTAGTCCCTCGTTCTTTCATACTTTCCGTTTAAGTCCTTCTATTTCTTATATTCACTTTTTAGACCCGAGCTAAATGGAACTCCCGACAAAATTCAACACTCATTATTACTGCCGTTTCGTTTTCAAATACTCCGACGAAATCGTTTTCAAATACTCCGACGAAGCTCCGGTAGAAATCTCTTTGCCTCTCGCAATTCTCGACAGCTATGTACGGAGGAGGTAGGTTTTATTTTGTTCCTTCCATAAAATCTCTTTTTGGTTGTCAATTCAGCATTACAACTTCTTTTCCCTTTCGGCTGAGTTTTTCTCGCCAAGGTCTAAACTCTTTCGTGGTGGGTTTGGTATCTATTGGACAGATGAAGTGTCAGCTATTGTAGTTGACTTGGGTTCACACACTTGCAAAGCTGGTTACGCCGGAGAAGATGCCCCTAAAGCCGTTTTCCCCTCCGTAAGTCTTAATTTGTCGTTCTCTCACTTTCTCTCTATGCGATTGAAGTTAGATCTTTTTAGTGTAGAGCAAGCAATTCGAAAAATTTAGGTTTTTTGTTGTTGTTTGTTGATATATCATAAGGTTGTTGGGGCAATTGATGGAATGGATATTGATGATGCTGCAAACACAACGGACGATGCAAAGACCAATGCTGTGGAGTCTGCTAAAGAAAAGGGAAAACGGAAGCTTTACGTAGGATCTCAAGCTTTAAACTTTCGCCGTGATCAAATGGAGGTCTGTCTTTTTTTTCTTTTTCTTTTTGTCATGGACTAATGTTGAAAGTTGAAACTTCAAACTGGTTAAGAATGGAAGTAACAGTGTCAGTTTTTCTATTTGTTGACGTTTTGTGTGCTCCAGATATTGTCACCTATAAAGGATGGCATTGTAGCTGACTGGGATATGGTGGACAATATATGGGACCATGCTTTTAGGTAACTCTTATAATATGTTATTTTTTTGTCTTTACTGTTTTGAACTTGTTTCTTTTCCATTTATCGTTAGTTGGTGATTTCATGTGCATAAATATTTTTTCCAAGGAATTGTCTAATGATTGATCCCAAGGAGCACCCAATGCTGTTAGCAGAGCCCCCTTTGAACATGCAGCAGCAAAGAGAAAAGTCTGGTTTCTCTATATCTTTTATAGATGCTAGTTTTTTCTTGGAATCTGAAACTGTTCTCACTAGTGTATTGTATGCCTCACAGGGCAGCTGAGATAATGTTTGAAAAATATAAAGTCCCAGCATTATTTACTGCTAAAAATCCTGTACTTTCCTTTACCGTGTATCTTTGCTTTCTTTTTTTTTCCATTGTTTATCCTGGGTTCTGATATGTCTATTACCGTCTTTGTTGACTATCAATTTATTTCACATGCTAGGTTCTTACGTCGTTTGCTTCAGGGCGTGCTACTTCTTTGGTTGTTGACTGGTAAGACACTAAGACCTGTGTACATGAGAATTTTTTCTTTCTTTGATTTTGAAAATCCTCTTATTGTTATGACTTCTCAAATTTCATTGTGGTATGGTGAAATCGTAAACATCATGTTTTATGTTCGCCCACTTTACGCTTTAGATTCTCTATGTCTTCTTATTCAGTCAGAAGCATCGCTTGTAGTTACCTTCTGCTAAATAGTTTTCTCTAAATCGTCTTATGTTTGGTCTGGTTTTACCTGCAAAACGCATTATGTAGTAGATTATATAGGCTATTCATACACATTAAATAAAAGTTAGGCTACATGTGTTCTATATGTCGTGAAAGTTACCTTGTTGTTTTAAACCAAAATACACTAAAAAGGGTTACCTTATATGACTCATCTGGGAAACACTGATCGTGTATACACTTTATTCCCTTTTAGTGGTGGAGGATCCACGACTATTGCACCAGTGCATGATGGTTACGTTCTTCAAAAGGTATGCGTATTACTCGATCTGATTATAGCTAATTCTGTGCGTATGCTGTTTCTACTGTTTAAATTTTTTTCATGGTGGAAAAAATTGGCCAATCTTTCGTTTCCAAACTATCTTAACACTTTTGTCCATAGTATTGCATGGAAAAACAGTAGATTTCTCCATTTGTTCTCATAAATTGAGTAGATCTTGACATTGCAGATTTATATTCAGAAAATGTTTCAGAACTTTTCCCGGCGTATGTCTTTCACAGTTTACTTTAAAAAAATTTCTTTCCATGTCCTCATTTCTCATTGGTAAAACTCATCCATGGCGAGTTCGCAAAGTTCCATTTTTAAAACACAGTGTAGTGTTGTATACTGATGTCTTATTGTATTATCACAAAATTTTTCATTCACAGGCTGTCATAACATCTTCAATTGGAGGAGATTTTCTTACTGATTGCTTACTGAAAAGCTTGGAGAGTAAAGGGATTAAAGTAAGTTACACGTATTGCTACATCATTCCAGAGCCAATTCATCTGATCTTTACTGATTCCTTCTTTTGCAGATAAAGCCTAGATACTCTTTCAAAAGAAAGGAAATACGACCAGGAGAATATCAGGTAACTCTGTGCTTTTGAGTTCCGGATACGTTTAAAAGTGCGGCTTCCTCTAATCATATGAAAGAGAGAGACATATGACTTTGGGAATAGATTTGTATGTTATTGGGGCAGTGGATGTTGTTCTTTGTACTGGAAAATGAAACAGATGAATCATAATATTTATCTTATTTAGCCCCTTTTGACTCTTTGCAGGTTACAGACGTCGAAGCTCCTGATACCACGGAAAGCTACAAACTTTTCTGCCAGGTCTGTAATTGATATTGGTGCCTCGTTTTATAATTTCTGTTGTTTATGACTTTGGTGGTTAAATTTGTTTAACAGAGGATGATTGTAAGTGATATCAAAGATTCTATTTGCCGAGTTCCAGACACTCCCTATGATGGTATCTCTTTTTTCTTGTCTTTCATAGGTCTGATTAATTTTCCCTTATTTGCGGTTTAGTGTAATTGGAAAGTTGATTTTTAGATCTCATTTTTTGTTTGATCATTGTCATATACATAGTAAAATATTATCTTGGTCATCGCATGTAGTAAAATCATTGTGTTGCAATTCTCTGGTGCGCAGAAGACACAGGCACAAATACCCTTCAAAGTGTATAGCGTAAGTAACTTGTTGAGTATACCTGACAATGTTAATTTTTTCTACAGACAAATCCTATTCAAACATTCCGATGACATCTTACGAGCTTCCTGATGGCCAGTAAGCCCCGGTTTATCTATTTGTCGCTTGAAATGCAGATGCTATAGAGCATAACTTAAAATAACCAAAACTGGTATTTTTTGACGTAGAGGCAATATTCCTTGCTCACAGGAAACTTGCTTACTGTTCTATCATTATCCTATAAACCTTTGGCTTGCAATGCAGGACACTTGAAATTGGTGCTGATAGATTCAAAATACCTGATGTTATGTTCAACCCTTCCATAGTTCAGGTAACTTGTGATAAATCCTGTAAACTCATCTCTACCTACTTGTTAAATCATGTTGCTCTTGAGCTCGAAATTGCTTCTAAAAGTCAGTGAGATCCTTTTTTTATTTTAAGTTCCTTTATTTTTTGTTGTGATTTACCAGAGAATTCCTGGAATGGAAAATAACACAGACATTCTTCCTTCTGTTCGAGGGTTACCACACATGGTAAGAGTAATTTGGTGTACCTGTACAATGCCAATAGACTATCAATTAGCAAAAAATAAAAATCTTCTGTCATTCTACAGGTCATACAGAGCATCAGCAAATGTGATGTTGATATTCGCAGAGAGTTGTATAGTAGCATACTGGTATGCAGAAAAACAATTAAAAATTAAAAAATTTCCTTAGTTGAATCTGTAAAATGTAATATCAATTCCATTCCTATCTTCTCACTTAATGCAGCTGGCTGGTGGAACATCATCAATGCAACAATTGAAAGAACGCCTCGAGAAGGACTTGGTAGAAGTAAGGCTCGCTCTTTTCTTTTTTTCCTTATTCCAGCTTGTATGCTGTCTTGTATGCGGTTTTGGCTTAAATTTGAACCTTTGGCCCCTAAATCTTCCTTTTTATTAGGAATCTCCTCAATCAGCTCGAGTTAAAGTGTTGGCTAGCGGTAACACGACAGAGAGGAGATTCAGGTTTGAAAACCAAGTTACTTCCTTCCTTTTAGAGGCTCCTTTATGTTATGAAAAAGAGTTGAGATTTAGTTTAGTAACCCGAATGGCGATATGTACAGTGTGTGGATAGGAGGGAGCATATTGGCATCACTAGGTTCATTCCAGCAAATGTGGTTCTCCAAGTCTGAGTAAGTAACACGCTGGATTGTTCTGTAAGATATGACTCACACATAAACAAGTATTATCTCCTCTGGTCGGGTTTGAGTCTGTTGTGTACATGATAGGTATGAAGAGCATGGAGCATCTTACATCCAGAGGAAATGCCCTTAAAGCAAGCTGCTTGATATGAAGAGAAACAAACAATCTGTGTGTGGTCCATGCTGTATTATTGTTAGTTGTTGTCTTTGTTTGGTTGTGAAGATAACGACGACCTTTGGAGACAATCAGAGCATCCAGAGATTAAATAATTATTTTTGTATTAACATATAGGCAAAATGATTTATGAGCATTCTTCTGTATTTCAGAAATTGGTTAATTGCTCTCTTTCTGTTGCCTGTTGGGTGATAAATAGCGCCGACCTTCCGAATCTCCAAATGTTGAATTTTTGTGCATAGTTCACATTCGGCGCTACCCAATAATAAAAGTCCACGTGTCCACATCTGGTTTCTCTTCAGAACTTTATAGATCATTCCTCTGGACGACAAGAATCGCCGACGTGCCCTAATTTATCGGATTCTCCCAATCATTTTTCTCCTAGATATTTGATTCTCGAATCGCGGCTTTCGGATTCTTGGGTTTCTGTGTTTTCCTTTTATGATTTCAAAATAAACCTCGATCGCGATTTGGACAATTCCTCGAAGCATCAAACCTTGGGATTTCTATTTTGGAAATCTCGTATCTTTCAGGTGGATAGAATTTTATCTTTGTCGTTTCCCTAGAAAGTTTGTGGATAACGGCGATAAAATCAACGAATCAGATTATCATTGTTACAAATTTCTGGTTTTTTTTTTTTTGTAATTCAATTTTTGAGTTTTTTGAGATCAGAGTCATGCAACGGATCGTAGACAACGCTCTCGCTGTCACCAAAGAGTGAGTCCTTTCCTTTTCGATCAGTGTATTCATCTGTGTATCCCCTAGTTGTTAAAATGCTTCATACATGAGAAGTAGGGATTGCCAAGTTATTATTTGTGGATATCTCATTGGAAGAAAAGATTTTTTAGTTTTCCTTGATTTACTTGTTTTTAGGGTATTATACTAATCTTATCTTTATTCAAAGTTTGTTCTTTTAATTTTTGATGTTGGCTGTGAACTTTGATTCGGTGACATAGCTCATTTAGTTAATTTGTCTTCTTGTTAGATTTTCTTTTACCTTTGTTGTCTAGCTATGTTAAACTAACTATGCTTTTGGTTGTGTTTTGGCTTTTAGTGCAGGTCAATAAAAACTGTAACATATGAGTCTTTGAACAACATTGCAAGATGCATAAATGGAGTATCAGCACTTCTCTTGACTGTTCTTCCTGGGAAGGCTAATATTCTCGAAGGTCTCCATGGTTGGGAACTCAGGCCCACATTGCGTGGACCACGTTTACCACGATGGATGCATAAGTAAAATTTCTGAACCCTGTGATGAGTCGTATGTTGCTAGTATAATGCAAGCCTGAATTGTAATTTATTAATTTTGACGCTGATCCGGTTTTGATGGCAGTGGGGTCTCTTCTTTCAATCACTTCATTCATGAGCTTTCTGTGGATTCTGATACTTCGAGCTTGGAGTATTCTTCTGGAGAAGATAGTGATGGTACGCTGCCTGCATCACCATCATCTCATGGCTCACGCCTCTCTTGGGGCAGCGCTTCTGCAAGTCCTGAAAGCCACTGGACAGAGTGGATTATGTTCATTCTTTGGTGGTTGATATTTCCTATACGGATCTTGCTATGGGTACCACTATATTTCCTGCGTTTATTCTATAAACGAAGTTCAAGAACTCCTATGAGCCCAAGAAGGCCTCGTATTAGCAAGACCAACTCGAGTAAAGACCATGATGTTCCCAACCGAACTACTGATAGAAGACGCGGAGTTATTGAGGTTTGTGGATGCACACATTATATTTTAATATTCCCCCTGAAAACCATCTCCTGCAATTTTGTGATCTCAAACGTTATCAATTTTAATGTGCTTTATCTTCCAGGATCTTCATCTTGCTATCGAGATCTGCATAGAAACAATATTTGATTTCTTTCACGAGGCTACACGTCTTCTTCTTTCTCCATCAGAAGTTTTTGCGATATTGTTATCATGGTTTTCATTTCCAAGTCACAGCCGTAAAAACAACCATGGTGACATTTCGAATGATGAAACTGTGCAGACTGCTACTTTAGGAGATACTGATCCATCCCCCACAGAAAGGACTACGGAAAGTCCCCCACACTTATACCATTCTATGAACACAGATACTCGGACGTGCCAAGATGTCATAACAGAGCTGGGGTAGGGCCAAATTTGATGTCTCGCTCTTCTTATTTCATTATTTCTCTCTTTCTCAGTTTTTAATATTTAATTAATTTCTCTCCTAATTGTAATAGGTATCCTTACGAAGCTATCCGTGTTGTTACATCTGATGGATATGTTCTTCTATTGGAAAGGATACCAAGGTATAACTTTTTTTGAGAAAAATTAAATTCACACGTTTATCCTTTCGGTTTCCTTGATTGCTTCTCTTGTCTTTTGTAGACGTGATGCAAGGAAAGCTGTGTTTTTGCAGCATGGGATTTTGGATTCTTCAATGGGGTGAGTTTCATGGTTTAGTCATAGATGGCTCGTAGTAATTGCAAACGTCGTAAGCTAAAAAATTGACGAAGTGTTGTATCCTATATTCACCTAGCCTATAATATTAGGGAATTTATATTTCTATGTTCAGTAGAAAATTTTATTTTGTAATTTGTACGCCTCATACTTTTCATGTGTGTTTGATTTGCTCAAGACATAAGAATGGATTTGGTAAAATATTTTGGTGAGGTTAAGAGGGATGCTGCTGTTTTGCGTTTTAAGTTGCTTAAGAGGGATACTGCTATTTCCCCCTATCCTTCTCCACTTATCAAAATTTCAGTTTTGAATTGAAATATTCTAATAACATATAAGGTTTTGATCCACACATGTGTAGAATGTATATATTAATGCTACGAAACCTTTTTTTTTTCTTCTACAGATGGGTCTCTAATGGGGTCGTTGGATCTCCAGCTTTTGCCGCGTATGACCAAGGTTCAAACCTTGAGTTTTTATTCTCTGACCTTTTATTAGTTCACATACAGCAAAGTTTGTCAGATTCTTACACTCTTTGTCTTTACAGGCTATGATGTATACTTGGGTAACTTTCGGGGTTTAGTTTCAAGAGATCATGTGAACAAGAACATATCCTCAAAAGAGTGAGCTATGGGTTTAATGTTCCTTCTTACTTTATCTTTATGCACTGTCTGGTTACCTTATGATAGTGGAATTTCGTCAGATGTATATATTTGCAAGTTGTACAAATGTTCATTAGTATTGACCAATATGCAGGTACTGGCGATACTCCATTAATGAGCACGGTACAGAGGATATCCCAGCGATGATAGAAAAAATTCATGAAATAAAAACTACAGAGCTCAAGCTCTGTCAGCCCGATATTGATGATGAAATCAACAAGGAGGAGCCTTATAAGCTCTGTGCCGTCTGTCATAGTCTAGGCGGTGCTGCAATTCTGATGTATGTTATCACTCGAAAAATCAAGGAGAAGCCACATAGACTCTCGCGACTTATCCTACTTTCACCTGCTGGGTTTCATGAGGACTCAAACTTAGGTTTCACATTAGTTGAGTACATATTCCTTTTCATTAGTCCAGTTTTAGCACGCATCGTGCCTGCTTTCTATATACCGACAAGATTCTTCAGGATGCTATTGAACAAGTTAGCCCGTGACTTTCACAACTATCCTGCTCTTGGTGGTCTGGTCCAAACTCTAATGAGTTATGTAGTTGGTGGAGACAGCTCGAATTGGGTTGGAGTTTTAGGATTGCCCCACTATAACATGAACGACATGCCAGCTGTCTCCTTCCGTGTGGCGCAACATCTCGCTCAGATCAAACACAGCGGTAAATTCAGGATGTATGATTACGGTAGCAAATCAGCTAACATGGAGGTTTACGGCTCTCCTGAACCCCTTGATCTAGGAGAGTGTTACAAGTTCATCGATGTGCCTGTGGATTTAGTAGCCGGGATAAAGGACAAGGTGATTCGGCCTTCGATGGTGAGGAAACACTATAATGTGATGAAAGATGCTGAAGTTGATGTATCTCTTAGTGAGTTTGAGTATGCTCATCTTGACTTCACATTCTCTCACCGTGAAGAGCTTTTGAGATATGTGATGTCACGGCTTCTGCTTGTGGAGCCGACACCAGGTCAACAGAGGCAAACCATTCTGAAAGGTATGAAGTTGAAGAAAAAGAAAAAGGATGTACAGTAGTGAATTATAGTAGCTAAACCAAACCATGGCCAAATGGTCAATGGCTCGTAGAGTTTGGTGTCTCTGTATTTTGATATGTTGTGCGTCTGTGTGAGCTTAATGTGTGTTGTATGTTGATCTCCTATGTATTGTCTATAATAGTGTACATATAATGTAAAGTTTGATCTCTTGACGAAATGATCATGATGTCAGAGATGCTTTTTCCAGCAGTTTGATATGTAATAATGCTTTGTGTGTTCCATGACAATCAAATCATATAAAGCCATGAACGATTGAAGATGCTATGAATCCAGAAAATTACTCGATTTGGTTGGAAATTTCTGAAGGAACCAATCAATTATGCGCGTGGATTTTGCATGATTCTCATATTTCTTGAAGCGTGTGAGGAGAAAAAACGAGGAAACAATTAGGGAAGATGAATATATAATTTTTTTTAGCAGTAGTTAAAAGAATGAAACAGAAACAGAAGAAAAGAAATCAGAATCCTCATGAAAAGAAGAAGAGGATTCATTGGAGCTCTGATGGATCTTGCAGAAGAGATGCTCGTTGCGGATTTGAAAGCAGAAGTTGCTGCATATCTCTAGGAAGCACACAAAACACCGCTTGTAAATCCTTTTTCAGTTTCTGAAACGTCCCTTCAGAATCTGCACCTTCTCCCCCTGATTCCCGCAACTGTAAAATATTTGTTTTCAATACGTCATAAGAGTTCAGGTTTACTAATGAGAGAACTGGTTTATGTCTATCTAACAGATTTCTACCTATAACTACAACTATGCAGAGTGATGTATATAGTAAACTTAAATCTATCTTTACATCTCTCTGGCATGGAAGTACAACAACAAGAACAAAGCACAGAAGAAACATGACAATGCAACTAAAACTTAAAAGGGAAGACAAATTTACCTTGACTTCTTCATTAATGTATTTCTCAATGGCATCAAAGGAATCCACAGCTTCCAATTCATTCATCTGAGATGTAATCTGCCTCATATCAGTCTTCATTCTAGCTAGTCTCCACAATCTACGTTGTTCTTGCTCAGCAACAGCACGCCGTCTTTGGAACCAAGGCATGAAGTTAGGCCCTTGGAGAAACCGTCTGAACAAAACGATGAATCGTTTAGAAAGGGAGCAAATTATTCACTGATCAGAATGAGACAATAAATCCAAAGACTGCGAAACTCAAAACATGTTAATATGAAAAAATGTCTTTACCTATACAAGTCGGGCCAGTTGGATTTCATACGTTTAGACAAAAACTTCCCTACACCTCTTGCAGATAAATTTGACAGGAATTCATCAGCACCAAATGATGGAAGCGCAGGAGGGGTAACATAAGGGGAAGATCCATCAGAAGGAGCATTGACCTGGAAATATGGTCCAAAAGGGGCCAAGAAATTCGTAGTTAATTCCAAGAAATGACGTCGGAGAATCTCATTATTCACAACTGACATTGACTCCTCAACCCTCGGCGACATCCCAGCATCAACGAGTCTATTCAATATAGAAGTGTCTGGCTTGGTTATTGCAGAGTAGGTGGTCCAGACAGCTTCCTTGTGCTCGGTCATCAGACACAAAGGTCCATCTCGCCTAAGTTTTACTGCATTTAGCAAATTTATCGGAGAGAACCTTCTTAATGAAAGCTGTTGGATGCCTAATCCTTCAGGTTTAACAGATAATTTACCAGCCGACCTACTTGTAAGGGCTACACGGTTTGAGTTTGGTGCAGGGGTTCCAACCGAGACAACATGAGGAATATTACGAAGAGCTTTAAGGAAGAAGAGATTAGTGACACCCAAAACCATTGGCGGGAAAGTGTCTCCTTCTCGGAGTGAGTTAAGTCGAGCAAATCCTGGATCATGTATAGTGAAATATGGTCTAAAGTCAACGCTACAAAATAGTGGCGCAACCAAACTCACTAGACATGCAACTGCCTCGGAGCATTGGGGAGGTGTTGGCGCTATGATAAGGATAGGCTCGCCAATAAGTAACAGTTCCCATAATGTCCATAGCTGCAACAATAAGCCCCGGTAAATGCCAAAAAGATCTGCGTCATGGAAAAGACCTTGAGGAACAGACTGATTTGTAGGGAGTAAAGGAGCCATTGCAGAAGCAGATTCCTCATATAAAATTCCATTTTCCAAGGGAAGGCTATGAGCAGGAGGCAAGTTCACTTTAAGCATTGCGTTACCAATTGGCAGCTCCATTAGCTTACCGGGCACAGGAGCAGGCCACATAGAAACATAACCAGCAATATGTTCAATAGCCTTATGTCCAACATCAAAATACAAAGGACCAATGATTTGCAGTAAAGGCCTAAAAACACTCGAGTAAGGCGTATGTGATAATATCACCACAGACTTCTGTTCACCTCCCCTTTTCAACCTTTCATCATGTCTCTGCCTATTAAACACATAACCATACAAGTACCTATCACCATCTCTCTCCTCAGTGTTCATCTTTTTTCTAAGAAACCGGAAAAAGAAAATGCAGTCATGTATGCTTGAGCGGTTGTGATGCTGTGAGACAGAATCAGGAAAGGAGTTAAATGAAACCTCAATTTCCTCTTCTTGTGAGACACAACCTGGTGGATAACACTCTTCTAAGAGCTGCCCTTGCTCAAGATCAAACCTCATAATGCAAAATGCGTGAATCCATCGTCTCAAAGACTCAGGATCGGGCTTTATACTAAGCTCAGTCTTCGCAGAAAACGATGGAGACCGACTCATTTCAAATGTAACCAAGAAATTCTCCTACCCATCAAAAACCTTAGCCAGTTATGGAATCCTCATCGTTTCTTGTACTTCCCCAAATTGAGGAGATTCATTAAAGCCTGAATTTTGAGCTTATAATACTAACGCTTGGAAATTCAGCTCAGATTTGGTGGGTTTGCTTCAAGAAACACTTTACCTGCCTGAAATTAAATCCAAAAGAAAGAAATTTGTAAGCTCAAAATGTTAGATCAAATCAAGAGCAGCCATTTAGCAGCTCCAATGGCTTTAAATCGAATTACCAAATCCAATACAATAACAGAGACAGTTCTGAAGGCGTACAAGAATTAGGGCTTGAAAGAAGAGAAGAAGATGTACTACAACGTCGTCATATATTAGAACTCAAAGTTTTGTTTTTTCGTTCGCGGATTTTGCATTTGGATTCGAAAGAAGAGAATCATCGGAAAACGGAAAGCCAACTTCGAAATGATTCATGGAGCACGTTCGTTATTGTTTTTTTTCTGTTTGATACCACACTTGTGTTGTATTTTCTAACTGGGTTAACAATGTTACTTTAATGGGCCTAACCGTTTAGACCCACAATTGACTCTAAGCGTCGAGTATTTCAATAGGCAAATATGAACATCCCATCTGTTTTGGTTCACATAATTATAACTATGAATATAACTATGAATGTAACTAAACATTCAATCACTTACTAATTATACACAAAATTAAAACTCTAAATTCATCTGAAGTATCACACATAGTACTAGAAACACCCAAAATTTGCCTATCTTCATAATTACACACAAATTAAAATTAAAAATTTAATTCTATCCGGTTTCGAATTTTGAATTCTTATGAAAATAAATAAAAATACTAAATTCAGACCCAATCTTTACCCAAACTGAATCCGATCCAAAAATTAAAAATACTCGAATGAGTCTTAAACCAATGGAACCGAAAACCCAAAAAAACTCGACCCGAAAATGACTCTGTTGACCAAAAACTATTTTGATCTTTTGGGTATTTTTGATACTATGTATATTAGTTCGGGTGAAATTAGATTTTTAAGTATGATTTTGTGTGCAATTAAGAAGAGGGGCAAACTTCGGTTGTTCATGGTATTATATGTGATAGTTCGGGTGGAATTAAAGTTAATTTTATTTTTGTGTGCAATTAACAAGCTCCTCAATATTTAGGTACATTCATAGTTATATGAAAGTTTCGGGGTGGAATTAGACCAATCACTCTATTTTTGAATTTGCAAACTTTGACATACACTTACAACTTTACAAAGATTTCAATAATGATATTGCAGATTCTGTGGATTTATATTGTTGCAAAGGTGAATCCGGATTAGTAACCTTGACGAACTCTTGTCAGTAAAATCTTCAAGGAGTTAGGTTCCATAATTGATTTATTGTTGTCTCCTCTTCCGATCAAGCCAATTCTTTATCCCAGTTATTAGCTTTTGAGAGAAAAGATCAAAAATGAAATTAGATTCTGTAATTTCCGTTAAATGGACCAGAAACAATACATAAAGTTCTATATGGAAGAGCTGAGATAACCAAAGAATTGAACCGAAAATATAACTAATCGGTTTATAGAATATCGATTTACATAATCTCATATCCCCCTCAAGATGAGCCAAAAATAGAAAACATGCTCATCTTGCCAATCAGATCTCAAAACAAGTAGGAAATAATGGCTTCATCCAGGCATATGCAAGTTGATTATGTGTTCTAACATGCATAGTCTTGATGAGTGCGAGTTCAATCTGTTCCCAAGTAGTGTGACAGTAATTTTCTATATGTTTGGTTTGCTTATAGAACACGAAATTATTAGCTATGTAGATTGCTGCAGTAGAATCACAAAACAATGGAACTTGATTTGTTTATTGTACTTGTAACTCGTTCAGAAGCTTCACTAATCAAGAGACTTTTCATGTAGCAAGAGTCATGGCTCTGTATTTGGATTCAGCTAAAGAATG
The DNA here is from genome assembly GCA_900406435.1 of Lepidium aucheri. Taxonomy (NCBI): domain Eukaryota; kingdom Viridiplantae; phylum Streptophyta; class Magnoliopsida; order Brassicales; family Brassicaceae; genus Lepidium; species Lepidium aucheri. The sequence continues at coordinate 14,516 of OVBA01002132.1, read as the reverse complement.
AGACACAACATCTTTTTTGTTGGATTTTCAAGAGATAAGAGAATCACCAAGGAACATACAATAACCAGCTGTAGAGCAACGTGTGTTAGGCAAGATGCCCAGTCAGCATCACAAAAAGCTTTAAGATGAAGATCAGATTTCAAAGAGTTGAATAAACCCAAGCCAACAGATCCTTTGAGGTAATGAAATACCCTATGAGCATTATTGAGATGTGATTGTTTTGGAGATCAAGAGAGTTGACAAAGTTTGTTTACTGTAAAGGTGATTGATATGCCTGGATTTAACCCTTTTTTAAGACCACTATTTAGTTCACTTTGCATCCATATCGTAGCACTTTTATCATTTTAGAGTCCTTTTAGGCTTTTTTCATATTTTACACTTGCATCCCATACATTTTTTATATAAAGTGAGTTCTAATTATTTTGGAGCATTTTGGAGCACTTTGGATGATTCTGAAGACCAAAAACACATCTCCAACCTACCACTCGAAGTCCAACTTCGAGTTCTCCATCTAGGCCTCAATTTCTTGACTTTTTCACCGTGTTTTGACCATTTTTAGGGTTTTATAAAATGAGTATAAATATTNCCCCCCCCCCCCCCCCCAAAAAAAAAAACAGAAAGACGCCTCATTTTTACTCTTTTGGCTCAGTTTTATATTTTTTTCTATCTTTTTCCTCATGTATTCATACTTTGTTTCTTAGATTTTTGTTGGATGTTTGAGTTTATGCAATTTATGTTTGGTTAACCTTGTTCATCTCTTTCTGCTCTTTCTTAGCATACTATTTATTTTAATTTCTGGGTTTTTGCAATTTGTTATGAAATTAGAGTAGACTCACTTGGGTGTTGAGGAAATGAGATAGAACTATGTGGAACTAGGGAAATCCATATTGCTTAAGCTTAGAATTGATAGGATCTCATCAGATTTAATGATCTTTATGCTTATTTCTTAGTAGCTATTTGAGATCTGATTTGTTGGATTTGATCCATCCACCAAGTGTTTAATGAAATGCTTGACTGAACTAATTTTGAGATAATCTTATCTAGGTCAAGAGTTAGCCCCATGCATTTTACCAGGACCCAAAAAACCGACCCAAAACCAACCCAAAATTTTGGGTGCGGGTCCAATTTGGGTATAAGTAAAAGTAACCATCGGATCTTAGCATAGAGTACCCACGAGTATCACGTCAGTGTATTACCCAATACCCAAATAGGTACCCAAATATTTTGGGTATTTGGGTACCCAAAATACCCAAACACTTGAAAATATACCCGAAAAAACCCAAAGATGTACCTGAATACCTGATTTTTTGGGTATTTTTAGGTATATAATACATTTGAATTTCTTTTTTTTTACAATTTTATACCTGAACTGGAACTGGAACCGAACCAAATTGGTTTTGGTTCTTAAATGGGAATGGAAATTGTAGACCCGAACCAGACCTAAACCAAATAATGCTTGGTTCCAAAATGGATATCAAAATCCTATACCCGAAATACCCGAACTCGATCGGGTAGTATCTGGAACTGACCCGAATACCCGAATGCCCAAGGCTAGTCAAGAGATTGATTGTTTAGACTGATTATTAGATATTGTGGATTGTTTCTTAATGCTTGCTTGATTAGATTTTGGTAATGAGAGTTACGTCTAGTTTAGTTAAGCAAAGTTCATTGTTCATGAGAATGACATTGATTGTGTTGAATCCTCGGCTTGAGATCGATCCCTGAATGTTTTGTAAAGTAATTTAGAGTTCCCTAGCTAAGCATATATCATTGACCGTACTCCTCAATGCCCAGCTTTCATTTAATTGCTCATTATCTTGCTGTTAGTTGATCTTATTTTGCTGCTCTGTTTTTAGTTCATTTCTCTGTTTCTTTGTGCTCTGTTTTTTTCTATTGCTCTGTTTTAATATTGCTCTGTTTTGCTTTTATTTGAAGTGATTGTGACATAATCCTTTTCATTGAATTTGGCTTGGATTAGGATAGATCTTGTGAAATCTGAGTGCTAGCAATAACACCCTTATAGTTCGATAACCTCTTATTTTGTATTGATTGTCCTAGCATATTAGATTTGATAACATAGGGGTAAAAATCATGTTATCAGTGATGTCAAGATGAGTAATGGTAAGGTACATTAGTTTCCTACCAATCTTATGTATACTTCACAATTTTCAAGAACAGGTTCATCAGAGTCAAGGCTAAGCTTCAAACTCGGTTCCATAGGAATGCTAGAAGGTCTAAATCCAAGTAATCCAGTCTCTTCAAGTAGTTCCAGAATGTATCTTCATTGCAAAATGTGAATTCCAGCACTAGATCAAGCAATTTCAAGACCAAGAAAGTACTTCAAATGTCGTAAGTCACGCAGTTTGAAGGCTGTAGAGAGATCTATTTTCAATTGAGTAATAATGTCTTCATCACTGCAAATAATAACAATGTCATCTACGTAAGCAAGTAAGGCCACATAGTGATCTGAAGTATGACAAATGTAAAGAGCATGATCCGCATTGGACTTTTTGAATTCTAGACCAAGAAGTACAGAGCTAAACTTCAAGAACCACTACTTTGAAGCTTACTTTAAAACATTAAGGGATTTGTTGAGTTTTAAAACTGCATTTTTTGGTAAAGATCCCCCATGCTTTGCAGCATTACCTGGAGGTAATGACATGTAAATCTCCTCATCAAGATCCCCATTTAAAAAAGCATTAGATACATCAAGTTGAAGTAGAAACCAGTTCTTTGCGTAAGCAACACCAATTAGAGTTTTGACTGTTATCATCTTTGCTATTGGTAAGATGGTGTCAACAAAATCCACACCTTCTTTCTGAGTGTAACCTTTGGCTACCAAATGAGCTTTGAAACACTCAAGTGAACCATCTGAGTGAGTTTAACTTTATAAACCCATTTACATCCTATAGATGTTTTTCCGGAGGTAAGGAGCAGACAGTCCAAATATCAATTTCTTCTAAAGCATCCCATAGCATCTAACCATTCATTTATCTTCTTTGCTTGACAGCAACAACTCGGTTCTGCATAATGATCACTAGCCCAAACAATGGCGTGATTATCAATGGAAAATTGAGTGAGGTTGACATATGCAGATATATGATATCTAACATCTGAGAGAATGTTACAGTGATAATCCTTGAGATAAGTTGAAAGTTTACTCTCTTTTTTGGTAGATAAAGGAAGAGAGGATTCGGGTAGAGCTAAAGGAGATTAAACTGGAACAATCGAAGAAGAAGAAGTTTTTGGTGTAGAAAAGAAATATGCAGTAAGATCACTAGTTTTAGTGAAGGGAAATTAGTCTTCAAAGAATGCCACATGTCTAGAAATGGATATCTGATTAGATTCCAAGTCCAGTAGTTTGTAGCCTTTGTAACCGGCAGGTTAACCCAAGAAAACACATGATTTTGTCCGAGGTTGAAACTTATGACGCTGTTGAGAAGAAGTTGATTTGTAACATAGACAAACAAACACTTTCAACGAAGAATAATCAGAAGCCTTTGAATGTAAACGTTCAAAAGGAGACTGATTAGACACATTTTGATATGGCAGACAGTTGGTTAGAAAGACAGTTGTGAGAATACAATCTGACTAGTATTCAAGAGGAAGATGTGACTAAAACATCAGGGATCTAGCAACATTCAGAATATGTTGATGCTTTCTTTCAACAACCAAATTTTTCTCGGCTGTTTTTGGACATGAATGGTAAGATGTTATACCTTTCTCTTTTAATAATTCAATGAACTTCAACTCTAGTGCATTGTCTGATTTGACAGCTTTTACATTCTTGTTGTACTTAGTTGCTATCAACTGCAGAAAGTCAAGAAAGATTTTCAGAACTTCACTCTTATTATTCATCAGAAAAACCCATGTCGCCCTTGTATGATCATCAACAATTGAGAGGAAATATGTGTATCCCGCATGAGAAGCTATAGAAAATGGACCCATGTGTCAATATGGAGCAAATCAAAAGCAGATGAAGTCATATTGTTGTGAGATATGAAAGCTAAATGCTTTTATTTAGCAAATTGTCAGGTATCACAATGAGTTGAAGTAGCTTTATTACTTTTCTAAAATCCAAGTACATTTTGGAGAAAATCAATCTTATAAGATGAAAGATGGCCTAGTCTTTTATGTCAAAGAGATGAAGTAATAGCAATTGAATTACAAAGATATTGAGAGTGATAGGCTTTAGTAGGAGAATCACGATCTGAGAAGCTTTCCAGCACATATAAACCAGCTATCTGTTTATATTGTCTAATTATCGAGTCCTTGGTAAGATCATGGATCATGCACTCATCAGCAGTAAAAGACACCTTAGAATAAGTGTCTTTGGTGAATTGAATGACACCAAGGAGACTAAGACAAAAACTAGGAATGTATAAAACATTCTTCAGTGTAATGGTCTCTGTAACTTTTACAGTTCCCAAACCTGCAATTTTGACACTAATACCAGTAGGAAGCATAAACAAAAGAACTCAGATCAAAAGTAAGAGTACCAAAACAAGCTCTTATCATGACACACATGGTGAGTTGCACCACTTTCAAGGATCCAAGTCTGAGATTTTAAAACACTCCCAGAGGCTGTCAAAATCCCAACAAAACACAGAGTTGAAAAGAGAAAGAAATACCATTTGGTGCAACACCTTTATTATCACTTAATTGAACAAGAGTGACTGGTTGGCTTGCTGGTATATACAATTGAGAGCTAAAGTAAGCTATAATATCTTGAATTTGGGTTTTGGTCATGCCTCCAATCAGATTTGGGATATCAGGAGAAGTATCGAGGTAGAATTTTGCTCACGAGCCATGTTAGCAACAACAAGTGGAGTAGAAGAGGATGATTTCTCTTGAGATTGAGTCCCTTTCTGTTTGTTCTTGTAACCAGGTGGATAGCCATGTAATTTGTAACATTCATTGGCAGTATGTCCCACATAACCACAATGAGTACATTGAGTTTATTCTGCTTTAGATTATTCTAATAATGAGTAGCATTGATAGAAGCTTGGTCTGTGTTTGCTTCAGAGACATTGAATGCAGAAGCAGAAATCAGAGAGGAGGCGTCTATATTGCCTTGATTGCGATCTTGATCAAGGTGATTGTAAATCTTAGCAAGATCAAGGAGAGAGGTTTCTTCATAATGATTTGGCATCGAATATATGCATAAGATTCGTTTAGACCAGCCAAAAACTTGATAACCTTCTCATTCTCTGTTTTCTTATCAAAAGATTTGCAACAACAACAATTCTTACCGTTTCCAGTACAATCGGCTCCATCAAGATCATCCCAAAGAGTCTTCAAAAGAGTATAGTAATCTGAAAGATTTAAAGAACCTTGTTGGAGAGACCAGGTTTGCTGTGAAACGTGGTATGAGCATGGGATGTTGGAGATATGGAATCAAACTGAAAGATCTTTCCAGATATCAGATGCATCATTGAAGCTTAGAAGACTTTTATAGACGGATATAGAAACAGAATTCAGAAGCAATGACTTCACCATGTTGTTACAACGACACCAAATACGATAAGTCTGATGTTGATCATTTTTGTCTAGGGAAAGTACCATCAATAAAAGCTAACTTATTCTTTGCTTCAAGTGCAATAGTCATTGCAATCATCCAAGAGTAATAATTCGTTCCATCAAGAGTTTCAGAAATGAGTAAAGAACCTGGACTATCACCATTGGAGAGAAGAAATGGAGAATGAATGTCATTTTTATCCATTGCAGGTGTATTAGTTGCATGTATATTTGTTGTGATGGGAGACAACGCTTGAGGAGAAATTAAGGAGGAGAAGGAGATTCTTCAGTTGCAAATCGAGATTGAACCATACGAAGCCGTAACTTCTTGACAAAAACCATCGTAATCACCCAAATTGAATTGAAACATGATCTGAGCTAAAATGAAAGGTGAATTTGATCAAAATCGGAAAGAAATCGAAAGAAAATGATCAGAATTCGCCAAATTGAAGAGGAAAGCGTAGCAATAGCTCTGATACCATATTAGCTTTTGAGAAAAAAATATCAAAAAAGAATTTAGATTATGTTATTTATGTTAAAGGAAGCAAAAACAATACATAGAATTCTTATATAGAAGAGCTGAGGTAACCGAAGAACTAAACCGTAAATCTAACTAATCGGTTTATAGAATTCCGATTTACATAATCTCATACCAGTAGCCAAATAGATGGCGAAGGCTTCATTCTGTATCTGTTTTACCGAAAGCTTTTTCAGAAAATATGTAAAACATTACCACCAAAGTTAAGAAATATACTGGACTCTGAAAACATAGAAATTTGACCATCAATTTAAAGCATCTCTTTGAGTGTTAATGTATAGTGAGATTGATGGTAACTTCTGGAAGCAACTGATCTTCCTATCATTCAAGTGAACAGTGCAAGAATCAAGGCCAGTCCTGATTCTCAAGAAACACCAACAATGATTTCTCTCGGATCAATTGCATTAGGGCTCTCGATTGCAGGATTTTGATCCTTACTACTCCTCCTATTTTCCACTGAATTTAAAAAATGAGTTATTAAATTGGGAGGTGGATAATCCGGTGGTTATCGGGCCCCAAACCCGTTACCAAATTGAAAATTGGTTAAATTTCATAAAACCAGAGTATAATCGGTTCAATCAAAAATTATGAAATTGAATAGGTTGGATTAAAAATAACCATAAGCCAACCATACTTCTAATCCCTAAAAATTTCTGTCGAACAATTGTGATTCCTCCGTCCCTCTCTCTCGAACGGAACGGACTCGGGTCAAACTGATTCTCGAACTCTCTTAACTTCACAATCGGAGAAGCTTCCATGCTGAAAACAAAGAATGCAGCGAGAAGAAAGGGATGTGGGCCTTATTTAATCGTTCACACAAAGCCGGTTGTGCTCGAAAAGGTAGATGAAGAAGTAGAAGAAGAAGATAAAGAGGAAGATAGAGAAAAATCGGAAGGAAAATCGGTAGCGACAGAGGAAGATAGAGAGAAAGGAGAAGAAGATTCGGAAGAGACTGAGGAAGAGGAGACCATTGCGGAGGAAGAGGAAGAAAAAAGAGAAGAAGATTTGGAAGAGACTGAGGAAGAGGAGACCATTGCGGAGGAAGAGGAAGAAAAAGGAGATGAAGATAAGGAAATACAACCAGCGGAGGAAGAGGAAGAAAAAAGAGATGAAGAAGATGAAACGCTAGGGACAGAGGAGAAATAGGACCGATTGGAAGGTGAAGATTGCAATTCACAAGCGATAGAGGAGATAGAGGAAGAGATGGAAGAAGAAGAAACGCCTAACCAAGCAGAAGAGATAGAAGAAGAAGAAGAACCATTTCTACCAGAACAAGAAAAACATGAAACGGTAAGAACAATCCAAAATTCTACTCTAATTTGGTTGAATTTTGGAATAAGTTAGGGTAGTTAACTAGTTGCTAAGTGTGTTTGAATTTTGGATTTAAATTTGAATTTTTTTACTCGATATATGTTTGAATAGAGGAATTTGCTAAGTTAGTTTGAATTGTGTAGTGAAATACTACTTGATGATCCATATTGATTGATGTTGTATGAAGAATTATACTGAGGGATTAGCTGGATTATGAATGTAGTAATTTGGTAAGTTGGTTCTTGAATGTAGGATTCCGATGATGGAGAAACGGAAGTGATACCACCTATCGAAATGTATCTTCCAAAGACAGAGTACTCAAAGACGATCAAAATCGCAACAAGATGTTATATTTCGAAGACGGTCGGGAACATTGAGAAGATGCTTGACGATAGTGAGAAGGAGTGGTTCTACGGGCATCCTCAGTTTTCGTATTTCTTTCATATGACTCGGGACCCAAACCACCGTTCGATGGGAATGTGGATGTTGCTTGTACGCATGGTAAAAACTGAGAAGGTGAAAGAAGCTTGGTTTGTTGTTAACGGTGTTCCGATCCGTTATTCGTTGAGAGAGCATGCTCTACTGTCTGGACTCCATTGCCATGAGTTCCCCAATAACTATAAAGAGATTGGGGACATGAAGTTTGTGGCAAAGCACTTCAAGAAAGATAAAGTGCCGCAAGAAGCCATTGAAAAGAAGTTTATGAGTATGAGGACGTATTCTCGGAACAGGCTGAAGATGGCAGTTCTTTATTTCCTCTCTTGCATTCTCAAGGGAAATGCAAAGAGAGAAGCTAAGGCGACTGCTGTTGACCCATTTATAAGGCGGATTGTGACCAATCTAGAAGATTGTGTTATATTCCCGTGGGGAAGATTATCTTTCTATGATAATCTTGAAGAAATAAAGCGGATGATGAGACTCTTCAATAATGCTGCCAACCCTAGTGCAAACTTCTCTGGATTTGTTATTCCCTTAGAGGTACATTCTTTGAATTTTGTACTTATGTTTGGTAATTGATTTTATGGTATTTGGGTAATAATAATGTTATCGTAATTTTTTGTGTGTTTGGTTTAGATTCTTGCGTTTGAGGCAATACCATATCGGGTTATGGTGAAAAATGCTCCAGTTGAATGTCCAAGAATGTGTAAGTCTATGTTTAGGAGGTGTGGGTGGAGAGGATTCCAAATAAAAGAAATAAACAGTTCACTTGATGCTGCTGATGTTAAGGTGAGTAGTATTGGATGCAATAGTTGCATAGTTGACGTTTTTTTGGTTAAGATTGTTGAAATTGTTGGTGAAATTGTTGTTAAAAATGGTTGTTGTAAGTGTTGTTGTACTTGTTGTTGAAATGGTGTGTTATTTTGCAGAAAATTCAAAGCATATTGAAAGCAACTGGAGATAAGGAAGGATTGATTTCTGAGATACCTGAAGAAGATGATGCAGCTGATCCTATGGTTGATGGATGGATTAGACGATTGGTGCAGTTGGAGAAAAGAGTTTACTTCAAAGAAACGCATGATGAAGATGTTGCGGCCTGACAGTGGAAAGGAGGTAAAGCCTCAAGATGTCCTAAGGCGAGAGAGCAGATAACCGGTGGCTTTCAATATCTTAAGGAGATGATGCTCTCGGGCTTCAAGGAAATTCACGAGAAGCTTGATACTCTCCACGGTAGACTGACACACGTGGAGGATCATGTGAAGGGAATGGGAAAGGGAAAGAGAAAGGAGAGTGGTTGTGGAAGTAAAGCTGAAGGGTTTGAGACAAGGGTAACAAGACAAATGAAGAAGAAGCGGTAATTATGTATTTTGGTGTGTCCTTTTGGTGTAGGCTTATTAGAACCGGTAATTTTGTTTTTAGCCCATCCGATTTAGTATTAATTTAGACTTAATGATTTTGTATTAATTTTGAATTAACGGTTTAGAATGAATTATTGTATTAACTATTATTTATCATTTTAATCTTAATTTTCATTAACATTTAAGAAACCTTTTAGTATGCTTAAATAGGGATCAATCTTAATTAGTAGAAAAAGGAAATTTATACTTTGGTTTAGTGAAATAAAAACGGCAAGAGTTTCTGTCTTGACACACAAAAACTACAACATGTTAAGTGTGGGAGTCGCTAAACAACGAAGCTTTTAAAATGAGCCTCACAAACGGCAAGGTATTAAATTATTGACGCACAAAACGGCAAAGCGTTAAAAACATGAGACATAAAATAGCGAAGCGTTTGAAGAGGGTTGTATTATAATGACGTCGTATCTTCCCCCAATCCTTACGGCAGAATCCCCTTACGGCGAAGACTTGTGAGATTGCAATGGCGGAAGAAAATGTTTGAGGAATTCTAGCAAGATGTCGATGTGGGGAGTCCGTTGTTCTGATGACGTCTTCAACTACAAAAAATCCAGAAAGAATGTTCTACACTTGTCCTCAAGGATCTGAAGTAGTAAGTATTGCTATTAATTTCTACCAATTTCTGAAGGGATTATGTTTAATTGGAAGACAACTCTAAAACAGAATCGATGGAGTCATTGCTTTAAATGGGCGGATCGCTCTGTGCTTGAAGAGGTTTTGGATTTCATTGAGAAGGTTGAAAACATTGAAGCTGATGCAATGGCTGTACAAAAAAGCATGAATATTTGCATTGATGAAGTAGAGGGAGTTGGCAAGGATTATCGTGTAGGTGTAGAAGATCTCAAGAAAAATTTAACTGATTGCAAAATAGAGATCAAGAGTCTAAAGAACATTGTTGTGGTTGCTTGTGTATTTTTTATCTTTCTATATAGTGTTGTTTAGAGATTAGTTTATATGTAAACGATTAGAATAATTTGTTTTCAACTTATATGTAAGATTGAAGAAGAATGTTGTCTACGAACATTGTCAAAAATCTTTTTCCCAATCAAACAACACCATTACGACAACATAAGAAATCTGCAATACCATTACAACAACATCCTAAGAAATCTGCAATACAACAACATAACTTAAGACTAGTTCAAGAACACAAATCAATACATCAACATCTCTATTTTTCAACTACTTTAAGAACCTTGCAGTCATATTTTTCAGCTTCTCAACCTCCTTTTCCAGATTTTGGATCTGTTTCTTGCTATCCTTGGCCGTGTAGTTCAAGCTTTCCACCTCATGTTCTATTGCGTTCTCCCAACGTATACGTCGGTGGAATCCATCATTCTGCAAAATAAGAAGTGTTTGCAAGATATCATTCGGATATACAATAACAATGCTATCATTACAGATTTCGTTCTCACCCAAAATTCCTCACAAGTGAACCAAATCTTTTCGATTTCTTGTATGGTGTCTCGCCTTATCTTTCCACCACAAGGACATTTGGTAGAAATACCAAAATCAGTTTCAGCTATGAAATCTTTTTGCTTCTCCAAACGGTATAATTCTCTAAGGTCTCTTTCATTTGGATCTTCATTTGGGTCAAACGAACTGTCACTCATGGTTGGTTCGAAGAAAAGAAAAGAACGATACTTGTGGTAAAATCGAACAAGAAATTTGGAGTTGTGAGTGGAGTAGATGGGATATGTGGTAGATGGTAGATATAAAGAGAGATTAAAATTTGGGTGATTCAGAAAATTTTAAACTTCCACGATAACATTTGAATTCTGGGAGGGAAAAGTTCAAAAATTTTGGTGAAATTCATCGAAATTTTTTGAATTCTAAAATGTTGATAGTTAGTTATACTAGTTAATTAGTTAGGAAAAATTACACATAGTTATACTTTTGCTATTTTAGGCAAATTTTTAGTTAATCCTATTATTAAATACTCGTAATTAGTTGAAATTATCAAAATCTGGTATTATGAGTACTTATAATATGATTACAAACCCTAAATTTATAATATTCATGTATATAATTATTTTCACCGAGATTATGCTTCATATTATAGTAAGTAGTCACAAAATGAAGAACATTATAAGAAAACCACACTAATTATAGCAAACTCTTATAAAAACTAACATTAATATTAGTCAATATGTTATGTTTACCTGAATAAAATTGAAAGACATATGTAGGTAATTCTTTAACATATCATGAATTAACTAATTGTTTGACATAACCAATTAATATCAATAAAATTTGACCTTACCAAAGAAAACCAACGAAATATGTTATGTTTACCTGAATAAAATTGAAAGACATATGTAGGTAATTCTTTAACATATCATGAATTAACTAATTGTTTGACATAACCAATTAATATCAATAAAATTTGACCTTACCAAAGAAAACCAACGAAATATGTTATGTTTACCTGAATAAAATTGAAAGACATATGTAGGTAATTCTTTAACATATCATGAATTAACTAATTGTTTGACATAACCAATTAATACCAATGAAATTTGATCTTACCAAAGAAAACCAACAAAATTAACAAAACCAATGAAATTTGATCTTACCAACAAATTGATTTCAATACTGAACTTCCATACCGTCGTACTCTGTAATAAAATAATAAAATATATGATAATTTCATAATCACATAAGAATTATAGTCCAAATTTTAATAGATATAAATTTGCATACCATTTGGTTAAGTGGACCGATTGATGTTGTGTATAGCATTATAGTCACATGTTTATGTTAATAAAAATATGTGTATAGCATTATACTCACGTGTGGGTCTGTCACGTGTTTATGTTGTCACATATAAATATATATAGTCAAAGATTTGTTGACTCAACTCACACAATTCAGACACAAATCAGATTCTTTTTCGTACAGTAGGACCCACATGTGATGATGTGAGTGAAGCCGAGTGAGGAGTGAAGCGAGAAGCGAGACTATTTTGTTTTGTGAAGATAAGGTGAAGATAATATGGTTTAGCTGTTTGTGAGGAGTGAAGCATGATGGGCCATATGGATTGAAATGGCCCATATGTAAGATAATTCGATGTGAAGATAATTTGATGGTGATGCGCCAATGTTGTTTTAACACAAACATAAAAATATTATAGCACAACACCAATGTCAATATTATACACCTTAGCAACACAATATTATACGACATCAACACCAACGTTACCGACACAACTCCATGCAACCATCGTCACCAACACAACTTCATGCAACATGTAGGATCTGACTACAAACAAAGTCACAAAATTCAAGAGTCTTATGTACTAAATCATCACCAACATACTAAATAAAAAATCAACACCAAATCATACCTGAGAGAATCGTCATGCCTATGGTCCCGTGTTGCTACTATTAAAACACTCCTCCAAATTTAGACCGGATACTGACCTGTTACTCGTTCTACGTCTCTCACCGACCGATGGACATCGGTTTTCTTGAAGTCGTCCTTTCTTTTTCTTGATTGGTGGCGGTTAGACATACTTCGCTAAAACTTCATCTGGAATCTCTAACCATCAAGACATATGTGGGACCAGAAATATCGTTTGACTATACGCCAAAGTCCATTGATCAAGATGACAGTACTTTGAGCACAACTCATGTATATGTAGGTCTTCTTCCTTGTACGGACTACAATTGTACATGAAATAGGCAGCTATAGCATGGACACACGGGTACTTGTCAAGATCAAAACGCTTGCAATCATAGGTATTGTCCCTCAAATTCACAAGGTAGCCCTTATCATCGACTCCAAGGATATTGTACTGACGCAAGTACAAATTAAGCTCAGTAACGGTCAAGCGTTTTGCCTCAACATATCTACCATGTATTATATTCTCCACATAAGGAACTAACTTTCGTGAGTTCAATGTTCCAATGTAGTTGCGGTGTGTGTTAAACCACTCCCCCATTTTGCCAATCACAGTATCAAGCAAGAGTAGTAACGAATACTTCCTCGACTCTCTCAAAGCATTATTCAATGATTCTGCACTATTCGTCGTTGCTATGTTGTACCTTTTTCCAGAAAAGTAACAACGAGCCCACTTTTCCAAGGCAACACTTTCATCCAAATATGCTGCAACTTTAGGATACCTATCTCTAAATTCT
>OVBA01002131.1:0-36754 GCA_900406435.1 Lepidium aucheri | reverse complement strand
ATCTGAAAACCTGCAACACACAAATAGAAACCTACATCTCACTAAAACCTAGAAGAAGAAGACATACGACGGCGACGGTGACGGCGATGGCGGAGGAAGAGGCGGTGGCGGCGGCCCAAGGAGGAGAAAAAGAAGAAGAAATATGTTGAAGTGTTTTTAGGTTTAGAATTTGTTAGTTTTAGGTTTTTAGTTTGGGTGTTTTTCAAATTTTTTTTTAAAATTTTTTGTTTCCAGAAATTTTAAGTTTTTAGTTTCTGAATTTTTTTTTTAAATTAAAAAATTATTTTTATTTTGTAATGGCATTTTCGTAATTAAAACGAAAATCAGGAAAAAAAATTAAATCAGAATGACATGATAATAATAAAACGATCATTCAATAGAAATATGGACATTTCCACACATTCACCTTTTTGTAGGATGAAAAAGAACTATTCTAATAATTAGACCATAATATTGAACTATATTAGTAATTATTTCATACTAATATTATCGTGTTAAAACCAAGCTAAATAGAATATGAAAGAATCAATGTCCTTACTAAACTTGTTACATTCAATATATATCACTTCTTTTGTTGTTATGACGAGAGAGGAGATAAGCCGCATAACTAATTGAGAACTACGAACAATCAATCAATCAAGATAATGGTCCTTTATTACAAACAGGATCTATGTTCCTTTATATTTCATATAAGAGAGTGGACCCTTTTTATTGATAGGTTTGGAGAAAGTTGATTGACCCTTTGTAATAATTTCAACAATGTCAATTGTCAAATTAGATGTTTTCTTCTCTCTAAATAATTGATCATAGTTGAATGTAGAATGGTGAAATGTTCATTTTCTGTTTTCTCTACCGAAGATTGATTGCAACAAGCTTTCTGTTTTCTCTACGAAGGATTGATTGCAAGAAGTTGTGTTGTATAGTTGTATCATATAATATTATTAATTTGAGAAATTGTTTTATAAATTTAGTTTTGTTAGTTCAATCATTGATAAAAATAATAATAACGAGTCTAGTTTTCTATGAATTTTTTTTTGTCAACGACAATATCAATATGGATCACAAAAGCCGGCTCATTAGCCAAATTCCTACATAAATTTTGTAGGTGATGAGACTCGATTTCTGGTGCATGTGCGTCTATCTTTTGTGAACTTATCACCCGCTACTAGACTAAAGACCATTTGCAGTTTTCTATGAAATTCATAAATCAAAAACACATATAATTAACAGAAGTTGGTAGGAAAAGAATGATAATACTTGCCAAAAACAGTAACAATTGCATTTGCATCAACCCATGAAAATAATTGCATATTAATGAAATGAATGGGCTAAACTCAATCCGACCCATTAATGCTTCACGTCATCAAAGCGTGACTGGTTGTCCTCAATTTAAACTGCACTGATATAGTAACACATAAGATCCACAACGTGGGAGGCATGTGGCCTGAACCACATGTGGGGACCTCTCGTGGGAAGTGTATCGAAACCGTCAATTGTCATTACATAAGGGACCCACGAACCGTCGTTTTCCATCGGCGGAACCTTGCGAGTCAGGGCTCGGTGCAATGTACTTGAACCGCACACGTTAGCTTGGTCCGCACGTGCACAGACAATAGTCACGTGCGGTCAAAAGGTCAGAGCATGAAAGTAAAAGGCAAGCTGTGTGACCACGTGGAGGCGGTCGGAATCATCGGTACTTGGTCAATTACCTTATCCAATCACACTACTCCTCCCCGTTTCCTACCCTCTAACTTTCTCATTTCAATCACTCTTCCCTGAGTTTACTTCTTTCACTTCTTCTTTGCCCGTAATTTTTCGAATTTTATTATATCATCGAAATATATAAACAGGTTCAATTTTGTGAATGGATAAGTCCAGTTTGTACATACTTTTAATTATAGCGTAGATTTCATAGTAAACTCACAAGAGAGCTTTTGTGAGGTTCGGACAACATATTAACAAAAAATAATACGGCAAAACATTTTGATGATTACATGAAACCCATTTATATAGAATGTAACTGCGGAATTGTGTTGGATGTGGAATTTGGCAGAATTCTTTTAACTTTATATGGAATCTTGCGGAATTACTTAAAATCAAATGGTAACAGCTGAATTCTGTTTAATATAAAATTTTGCCAAAAAAAAATTAATAATTAGATCGACAAAATCCAATTCATAACCAAAATCTGCCATATAATTTCATTTAATCTAACATTCGGTAGTGGGTTGAAGCCTTAATAATAAATTCATATACCAAAAAGGTAAATAATTACACACATTTCACATAATTAATTAGACAAAGATGAATGGTGATGGATAAATCACATTACATAGCTAAACCTCACTCTAGTTTCTATTTAATTTATTTCATGTAGTGTGGATGAATCTAACTTCGAATGACAAATTTATATACCAAAATAATCAAATCAAAATCGATCCAAACGGAGAACAAAATGTTGTCCTAAGATTTTATAGGAAACCAAAACCATCAAAGTATAAAAAAAATGAAATATAAATTAAAAAAAACATATCTATAATTATAAACATTTTTGATATATATATATACCTATATATTATACAATTAATTATCTGATTTTAAAATATTTACTTTTGATACTTATAGTAATTCTATATTTTATTAAAATGTTAGTTGCGCAATTAATTAAAGTTATATCTAAGTTATTATTAAATGTATATTTTATTTTGTAATTAATTAGGTAGTTGAAATCTTTTGAAATTATTTATGAAATATTATAAGATGTAAAATTAGAAAAATGTAAACAAAAAGTAAGAAGAAAGAAAAAATATAAAATACTCAATTCCACAATATTAATTCTTCAAATATAAATGGTATATGTGGAATGGAAAATAGTGTGGAATAAAAAATTCTTCAATTCCACATAATTCCATATGTATCTTTTAGACTCATAATCTATCTATATAATTAATGTTGTCGATTCTAATTTTTAATTTTTTACACATAATTGTTGTTGGCCTTTCGAAACCACAATTATTATAAAATTTATCTCCATTTGTATTTGAGAAGTGAGCTAATATTTTTCACATCCTCACGTACATCTACCACAAGAAAACTGGCAATTTGTAAAGGAAAAAATATTACAAAGACGTCGCAAATAGTCATTTGAGATAGCTTTGCGATGGCAACCATTTCGTCGCAATTCATTAGTTGCAAACTTGAAAATGTCGCATGAATGTCGCAAACCATGCGATAATAGAAAACACCGCAAACACATCGCAAAATACTGCGTCGTAGAAGCAAAGCAAACTTTGCGAGACACTTGCAACGTCGCACATTGCGGCGTCTCTGCGACTTTAACCATTGCGAGGCTCTTGTGTGGCCATGTTTTGCGACCAAAATGCGATTTTGTGTGTGCAACAAACTTGCGACATTAGCCTTGCGATGTTTTTGTGAAGTTCGCCTTGTGACTAGGACCTGACACTAGGATAGTCATAAAAAAAATTCATTTTGCATACACATATCAGGTGGAAGATTGTATGGTGTCAATATAACATGTCATAACGAATATTGTCTTCCAGACAAACCAAATGGGCTAATTCTATCAGTGCATAGACCTAGATAAACATTCCTAGACTATTTAGCAAAGTCATAATGTACCATCTGAAAATGTTTCCAAGCGTTTGCATCTGATAGATGTGTAACCTCGCCATCATTTACGATATGTTCTACATGCCATCTCATTGCCGCTGATATTCTTTATAATCGTTTCAATCTATCAGTGATTGGCAAGTACCACATACGTTTATATGGGACAAGCGTCTTTCCGCCTGTACGATATCTCGGCTTCCCACATAATCGAAATTCTTGCAACTTTTCATCCACTTTCCAAAAAATCATGCAATTTTCAATGCAAACATCAATAATTTCTGATGGTAATCCAAGACCCATAACTAACTTCTGCATTTCATAATAACTCCCAGCAGAATTATTATCTTCTGGCAAATACTCTTTCGACACATCAGCTAATTGATTCATACTTCTCTCACTAATGTTTCCTTCATTTTTAATAGACATCAACCTCGATGCGAATAACAGTTTAGATAGACCCTCTATACATCCCTCATAGATTGGTTGATTTACAGCATCTAACATATCATAAAATTGTTTTGCTTCGACATTAGGTTCTTCACTAGTATTTTCAACGACAACAGAAATATTACCATGATATTCATATGTAACCATATCATGATACCTATTTTCTTGTTGATGATCAAACATATTTCCTCGATAATTATAATTAGCATTATCATGACTAGGACGTTGATCATCAACACCAGCACCCGTACTACTACTTGTTGCACCCAAACTATACCCCTCCCCATGTGAAAATCATACATAATAGTTCAGAGTAAATCCTCTATTATAGACATGTCTTTTCACCATATCAATGTTCAAATATTTCGTGTTTCCACACTTTATGCAAGGACGAAAGATGTTACCGTCATTTGAAGTAAATGGGTTATTAGCCGCCTGATTTATGAATGCTCGCAAGCCATCTCGAAACTCCTTCGTCACTTCTCCAGTCTCCAGATCTCTTTAATTATACATCCATCATCGTAATGCGAATATTTCATGTTTCGATGCCATTTATTTTTCTTTCAAAAAAAAATTTCCCCAAAATTTGTGTTCTCTCACTACTTTCTCTCTCTAAATGTTTATGGTTTGGTGAGAAAATACAATCATATGGAGGACTATTTACAGGGAAAGGGGAAAAATTTGCTATGGAATTGTGATGGAAATTGCAAGCATCGCCAAATAACTGTAAATGTGTCGTAATTTTGCAAGAGAAGACAAATATCGCAAAACCATCACAAACTTGCAACGTATTTGCGACGTTTTACCAGACATCGCAAATACATTACAGAAGCTTTGCAAAAATATTGCAAAATTGCGAGAAACTATAAACGTCGCAAAGCTACGACGTTTTTGTGATACATAGATTTTCTTCGAAAAAACATCGCAAATGTGAAACAAATTTGTGATGGAATTCTTGCGCCGCAAATTGAATGTTTTCTTGTAGTGACCGGGTTCAAACCAGTGTGAACAAAACTATTTTGTGGATATGAACGAATCAAATCCAAATACTATAAATTGTAAAAAACATTGTTGAAAACTCTAACTATTCACATAGCTTTTTCCATCGCTATGTGGCTAATATGTCTATACAACTATAAGAAAGTACAGAAAATGTATAGGCCCTAGCAGATCCAAAACTACGTTTAGTCTGGGCTACATTGTATCAAAATAAATTTTCTAAAAGTTATAATATTTAAAACTTAAAGTAAGGTTTATGACATGAAGAAAATCCTACAAACTTATCCTACCTTCATCTATATTTTCTATATAATTTAACAATATTCTTGTATTAAATCACTGTAAAACAATTATTTATCGACATCGATTCTTTCTAAGTTTGGAAGAAAACAAAAATGTAAAGAGAAATATAATTTAATTGAAGAAAGATTAACCTTTACAATGACTTGTTTGCTTTTTTTTGTCAAGTTTGATACTTATTTTTATATCCTTATGTTTTTAGTATGTACTTTTAATTTTTTTTAAATAAGAATTGGACACTTTTTTCTCCTCATTATATTAGGCATTAGATTTTTTATTTTCTTAATTAAATATAAATAAATTTTTATGTAAAAGTTGAAAAATTATTAGAACAAAAGTGTTAGAGTAAGCTTAACATTAGTTACTTGCTGATCAAGTTAGGTGGTTAGATTAGATAAGGTTGAGATATTTTAGGAGTTATCTAAAGTATATCTTTTCCTAACTGTAATAGGAACTTATCTAATCTATATAAGGAGATGCCTATGTTGTGGCATAACTTGTGAGATTAAGATTAAGAGTTTAGGTTTTGCATTGAGTTTTCTAAACTAATAAAGAGAGTCATTT
Organism: Lepidium aucheri; assembly: GCA_900406435.1. Lineage (NCBI taxonomy): Eukaryota > Viridiplantae > Streptophyta > Magnoliopsida > Brassicales > Brassicaceae > Lepidium > Lepidium aucheri. The sequence continues at coordinate 30,814 of OVBA01002131.1, read as the reverse complement.
TTTATACTTCTTTAATTTCACATATTCGAACCTTTGAATTCTACAATTGGTATCAGAGCGAAAGTTCTAAGGAGAAATCGATTAAAGAGCATATTGTAACCTTGAGCTAGGGTGGTCGTGATCTTGAGCTAGGGAGGTCGTGATCGTGAACTAGGATGTTGCGAAAATCGATTTTCAATGGGAGATAATCAACAAATCTTGTCTGTAGAAAGATCTAAAAGTGAAGGTGGATCTTCCTAGATAGTATACCCGATGTTAACCATAACAAACTATGCAGTTTGGGCCATGAGGATGAAAGTGTATCTCAATGTACATGAAGTTTGGGAGGTAACTGATACAGAGATCGATGACAAGAGAAAGAATAACATGACAATGGCACTCTTGTTCCAATCTATATCGGAGGATCTTACTCTACAAGTTGATGAGTTGGGATTGACAAAGAAGGTGTGGGAGGCCATAAAAACGCAAAATCTCATAGCTGAACATGTTAAGGAAGCAAGATTACAAACCTTGATGTCCGAATTTGACCGTCTTAAGATGAAAGAAACCAAATCTATAGATGACTTTGTGGCTAATTTATCGGTAATTTCATCAAAATCTTCTTCCCTTGGAGTAAAAATCGAAGAGACAAAGTTGGTGAAGAATTTTCTTAAGTGCCTTCCTACAAAGAAATTCATCCACATGGTGTCATCTCTTGAGCAACTCTTGGATCTCAAAACAGCAAGCTTTGAGGATGTCGTAGGTCATCTAAAAGCCTATAAAGAAAGAATTCTCGAAGAAGAAGAATCTCAAGAAGAACAAAAACAATTGATGTGTTTGGAATCACGAAATCAAACAAGGGATTCTAGTGAAGGATTAAGAGGAAGAGAAAAAAGGACGTGGTTGTTTAAGGGGACAAGGTTGAGGTGATGGAGACTTTGATTTGTCCAAAGTAATTTGCTACCGATGTGATAAATATGGACATTTTGCTCCTAAATGTCCGAATCGATTACTTAAGCTACAAGAAACACAAGAGGATGAAAAGGAACAAGAAACACAGGAGGGAGATGACTTGTTTCTATATGAGATCGTGTTTCTCAACAAAGAAAATTGTGTACCAAGTAAATTCAAAACAAATAAGGAAGAAGAAAACACTTGGTATCTTGACAATGGTGCTAGCGATCAATGACCATAAATAGGGGGTATTTTTGAGACTAGAAGAATCAATCAGCGGAAAAGTGAGGTTTGGTGATGATTCTCGTATAAACAGAAAAGGGAAAGGATTGGTATCCTTTATTGATAGAAATGGTGATCAAAAGGAGATGAAAGATGTGTATTACATCCCAAACCTAAAGAGCAGCATCATTAGCCTTGAACAAGCAACAAAGAAGGTTGTGACATAAGATTAAAAGGAGAGAATTTTCTTATGTATGACCACAATGGAAAATTGATTGTCCAAGCTAAAAGGACAAAGAGTCAATTATACAAGGTAAATATGGATGTGAAGGATATTACACAGCTTCATATTTCTTGGCGTAGTGAATCTAGTCGATGACACTAGAGATTAAGGCATATAAATCTCGAGACAATGAAGAACATGATCAAAGGAAGGTGTGTTACAGGTTTACCAAAGATGAGCATCGAGAAAGAAGTATGTGGATCATTCTCACTTGGGAAACAACTCCAAATTTTCCAAAAGCAACCAATTTTCTAGCAACGAAGAATCTAGAGTACATATTTGTGCTCATTGATGATCGAAGTAGGTATACGTGGACAAGTTTAATGAAGGAGAAAAGAGAAGCATTCAATGAATTCAAGCGATTTAAGGGAAAGACACCATATGAGGATGTTGAGACGAAAAATTCCTAATATTGGTCATGTTCGAGTTTTTGGATGTATTAGCTATGCTAAAAACGAGACACCATATTCAAGGAAGTTAGATGATAGATCAAAAATTCTTTTTCATCTTGTAACTGAGCTAGGATCAAAAGCATATCGATTACTTGCTCCTCCCACTCAAAAAATAGTAGTAAGTAGAGATGTGGTGTTCGATGAATCAAAATGATGGAAAAGGGATCACAAAGTTTCATAGGAGAATAAAGAAGGAAACTTTGAGATGATGATTAATAACGATTTTGATTCAAGAAAAGAGACAAGAATGAATGTCGAAGATGGAATAGGGCAAGAAATTGAGTCGGATGAGAGAAAAGAAGATGATACTCATGAATATGAGCCACGAGATGTCGATGATAATCATGAAAGGGAAGTTCAACGATCTCAACGACAAGTCTTTAAGCCAAAACATCCTGATGACTATATTCTACTTGCTGCACTAGAAGTAGAGAGATTGTTGGTAATGATCAATGAGGAACCCTTGTGTTCTGAGGATGCAAAAGAGGAAGAAAAGTGGATAGAAGCTTGAGATGCCGAGATTTCTTCGATGTTAAAGAACAAAACGTGGAACTTATTGATCTTCCTGCTGGTGTGGAGCCAATAGGATTGAAGTGGATCTTTAAAACTAAAAGAAATTCTGATGGGAGCACTAACAAACACAAGGCAAGACTTGTTGCAAAAAGATATGTGCAAAGACATGGAATTGATTATGAAGAGGTATTTGCACCGGTTGCAAGGATTGAGACTGTCCGATTTATCATAGCTTTTGCAGCCACAAAAAGGTGGGAAATACATCATATTAATATAAAGACAGCATTCTTTCATGGAGAACTAAAAGAATAAGTATATGTAACTCAATTGGAAGGTTATAGTGATAGTAGTTACAATGTGGATATCGATGATGGAAAAAGCACAAGCGGTCATGTGTTTTATTTCAATGAGTTTCCAATTTCTTGGTGTTCTAAGAAACAAGAGATAGTTGCTTTGTCTTCGTGTGAGGCTGAATTCATGGTAGAAACGGAGGCAGCTAAGCAGGCTATATGGTTACACGAGTTACTCAAAGAAATCACCACAAAAAAGGACAAGAAGATAACAATCTTTGTCGACAACAAATCCGCAATTGCTTTAACCAAAAACCCAGTTTTCCATGGTCGAAGCAAGCACATCCAAAAGAGGTTTCACTTTATTTGAGAATGTGTTGAGAATGAGACGATTGAAGTTGAACACGTTCCCAGAGAAAGTCAAAAGGCTGATATACTAACCAAGGCATTAGGAAGAGTGAAGTACAAAGAAATGAGAGACTTAATTAGTGTCAAGAACATATTGGGAAAATCGATGTTAAGCTTAAAGGGGAGAATGTTGAAGTAAGCTTAACATTAGTTGCTTGCTGAGCAAGTTAGGTGGTTAGATTAGATAAGGTTGAAATATTTTAGGAGTTATCTAAAGTATACATTTTCCTAAGTGTAATAGGAACTTATCTAATCTATATAAGGAGATCCATATGTTGAGGCATAACTTGTGACATTAAGATTGAGAGTTTAGATTTTGCATTGAGTTTTGTAAGCAAATAAAGAGAGTAATTTTTCATACTTCTTTAATTTCATATATTCGAACCTTTGAATTCTACATGGGATATGTACCTTAGTACTCCATCTTTTGCCTTCATCAAGAGATAATTAGCCTAATATCCCAATTTGTTTTGCATACCCATCCTCTTAGAAATTTTAATTAGTTAGATGCCATTGGGCCAATTGGGTTAAAGACTATTTCATACTTGCCCAAATAGTGATGTTTACTTTTGTTTAAAAGTAATCCAACAAATGCATTTAATATGAGAGAAGATGAATAAAAATACGTCTAAGTAGGAGATAGGGTAAATAAAAGCATGCTACCATAAGAAGGTTATATATATTATGTTCCCACTAAGTGTGATTGTAGCAGGTTGATAATAGAATGTAATATGAAAAGATGTACCCGATACAAGATATGTATATAAAGAGAGTAACAGAATTGCAAAATACATGTATCAGTATGACAAGTATGTGTGAGATAACTACTCCATCAATGGATCGTAGCATAAAGAAGTGTGTGGAACAGCTGCCATGATGCGATACATAAACATATTCTCGAGACAAGATTAGTTGCCTTGTGTAGACAATGAATGACATAATTGAAAAACAGATGGATGAGTAGGATAAAGAGATGTTAAACACAAGTTATATGATTTTGCATGACACGAATAACCTTTTCGTAGTGATGGAATAAACAAGTGATGTTGTGTAAAGTGGTGAGAGGAAATGTAATGGGTACATCAATAACTGAGCCATGATACCTGTGAATAAAAACATCAGAATACAGACTTTGGCGTGAAACAAAGTACACATGGCAAACTGGATAACTTACTTTCCGCATCCGGTGAGTGGCCTCAGCTTGCTTGAGAAGATATGAATGCATGATAGCAATAGGGTTCTGTTTTTCTTAATTCCGGTCTCATTTCAGAGCTTGACATTACGGTCAAAGATGTAGATGACATGAGTAGCGTGTAAGACCGTTAGTAGAACAAGGAAAACATAAAAGGGGAGAGTTACAACAAGAAAAATAGTAGCGAGTGTTGGATAATGAAATATTAACCAGGTACAAATCATATGATGGGTATATATACTAGTTCAGCAAGTAGCAAATAAAGAAGTTTGTATCGAATAAACTCATATGTAGTAGATAAAAGATTTTGTATCGGATGACCTCAGATGTACATCTTACAAAAACACATAGTAGGCAAAAAGAGAATGTAACGCTGTAGGAAAAAATGGTTACTCAAGTTCTGAAAGTGTTTGTATAACCTAGTCCTAAACCATCAGCGCGGATAACTAATTTTGTAGCGAATAATCGCATAAATAGACCATACATGCAACACAAAACAAAGCAACATAAAAGGGAAGAGTTACGACAAGTACAATAGTAGCGGGTGATAGGTAGTGAAATATTTACTAGGCACATGTCAAATGATGGGTGTGTTTACTAGCTCAACATGTAGCAAATAAAGAAGTTTGTATCAGATACCCTCATATGTAGCAGATAAATGATTTTGTATCGGATAAAGTCATATGTACAACTTACAAAAACACATAGTAAACAGAAAAGAGTGCAGCGTTGCAGGAAAAAATGGTTACTCAGGTACAGTAAAAAAGTAAGTAATATTGCAAAAAGTGTTTGCATAATCTAGTCCTAAACCATCATCGGATAACTAGTTTGGTAGCGAATAATCACACAAATTGACCGTACACGCAACACAAAATAAAGCAACATACAATGGAAGAGTTACGGCAAGTACAATAGTAGCAGGTGATGGGTAATGAAATACTTACCAGGTACAAGTCAGATGATGGGAAAGTTTACTAGTTTAGTAAGTAGCAGATAAAGGATTTCATATCGGATAAACTCATATGTAGCAGATAAATGATTTCGTATCGTGTAAACTCATATGTATAACTAAAAAAACACAGAGCATGCAAAAAAAGAATGCAGTGTTGCAGAAAAAATGGTAACTAAGGTACGGTAAGAAAGTAAGTAACAAGAACATTGCAGAAAACGTTTGCATAATCTAGTCCTAAACTATCACCGAATAATCGTACAAATAGATTGTACGCCTAGGTACAATTATTCTTCTCTTTGTGAGTGATCTATGTTCTAGTGACAAATGTTATTATTTGGTGTTGTATCTTGAACGATGTATTTTTGCATCTAATTTAAAATAGGGTAATGAGTCAAAATTACTCTTCCGCCAATGTGTATAGGTATATATATATATATCAGGAAATATCCCATTAAAAACTTTAAAATTAGAGTGCTACAATCTGAACTTTGATTTTTTTATTCGACAAACTTTCAAACTATATATGCTGCTATAATTAATCCTAAAAATTAGAATAGTTAATAATTAAAGTATTAAATATTTGTTCACTTCCCAAATAAATCTTGAAATTACGTAAATATGTCAAAGTGAAACAGATATACCTATTTATTAAAAAATTTGTGAATAAACACTCTGGTGGTAACTAAATTCTGTAACCATATAAATAACATATATATAATGAAAGTCACGTTTTCAGTAATTTTAAACACAAAAATTAATTCCAGATTAAAATAGCAATTTAGTATATTTTGCAAATCTATTTTATGAATTAAAAATATGCAAAACTTAAACTATTAATGATTTTAATTTTGAAGTTTTTTTATAAAACTTTCTCATTGTATCAAGCAAGTTCAGTAAATTTGATATGATAAAAGAAAGTTATTTATTATTGTAATCGAGTTCAAATTGAGTTTTTTTGGTACTTTAAAATTTTGGGATTTTACTATTCATTTCTTAGTAGTGGTATGTATTTATGGAATGAATATATGAATAGATGACTCGCAAACTCGATATCTGGTAATTTTCTTTGACCCATAAGCGTGAATTACCAAAGTCAAATTTAGTCGTTATTCTAAAAAGTATTATTTATCGATGGTTAATTATGAATGTATAACTTTATCAGAAAAAAAAAATTTAGCCAATTCTTTTTAAGGTCCCTCAGTGATCCATTTCAACACAAGTAATATGAGATGTAATTAATTGGAGAGGTAGAAAACATTATGGAGGACACTATACAAAGAGTCGCCCTAAGAGCAACTACAATGGAGAGATTCTTAACTATTAAACCACAAAAAAATATTAAAATACTTATGGGTCCCACAACAAAATTAAAGACTCGTATACTAAATGCCTAATATAAGAACCGATCCTTCCTTATTCACCAAATCGCGGGCCCCACTAACACGTGGCGGTCCGCTATTGGTTGGATTTTTTTGTTTTTTTGTTTTTTTTTGATATCAAATGAAAAAAAAACTAATAATAAAAAATTCAAAACTTTTTTTCTTTCAACAGTTAAGGATCTCTGCATTAAAGGTGCTCTAATCATTTTAATTGTCGCTACTTAGGTCGTGTTCGTAAGAAGGTTGCTGCGACAGCAACGAATAAACAAAATATGGTCTTAGTTAAAGACAAAAATAATTAAAATGCTTGCTAAAACTAGACACTAATGTTATGGATAATGCACTTTACAATTGCTATTAAATCTAGAGATATCTTTTATAACTCAATGACCAACATAACATACGTAATTACTCACAGATTTCTCTGTTTCTACTATTGTTTTATACTTTGCTTTATAAAAGTTGCAGTCGCAGGGAATTGTAGTAGTATTTTAGCAATCATGTGTAACACACATAATTATGGTTGAAGCGATCGCGATCATTTATTTTGCTTATGCTGTTTGAAGTTTAATTTTTGATCATTGAGCACATTGTAAAAAAAGCGGAATTATAGATATAACATTTCACATAAAAAATCCAACAATACCAATCAAGCACTTTAAGTATAATTATTAATTATATCACCTTCTTTTCTAGTTTTTCTTGCGGAATCTAACATGTCCCGCTTCTTTGCTTTGTATAACAAGAAATACATTATTAAGCTATAATATGGGTCAACGATCCATATTCTCCCAGAATGTTTCGAAAAGTGGAGATGTACTAAGAACTATATCTCATTACAATTGATTATGTGACAAGATTAAAATTTCCAGTTCTCCCTCGAATAATATCAAAATTTAATTTCCCCCAATTTTGATTAGAGTTGGTTTAAACGATACAGTAAATCAAAATGAGTCAGATTTATAACTAACGCTAGAATTAGACCATAATTGCCCAATAAACAACCCGATTAGAGTTAGCCCAATCCAGTTTTCATAATTGTGAATTAACACAATTTGTTTTACTCCTGTAATCCTAACCACGGCGAAAACAACTGAAATTGGAGAGATTTGTGAGTGAGAACAAAAATCGATGAATTTGGTCAAAATTGAAGTGGCTACGCACGGAGGAGGTCAAACTAAAGAGGATTCTGAAGAGGAAATGCATGAGAGATACAACTTCGATGTCAAATAAAATGTTCGGAATTTCATCGACAAACCACCAGTCCGACACAACGACATGTCTGACAGTGAAGGCGGAGAAGGTGAGGAGAATTTTCAGAGCAAGAAGCACAAAATGCCAAGAGGTGATGGGAATTTATTAGATGGTCAAGTGTTCTACTCAGCCTTATGTTTCAAAGAGACGCTTTGGGTTCATGCCTTGAAGAAGTGTCAAAATAGCAGACAAACTAGGTATGATAAGAACAAGATTTCATTTGAATATCGAGGAGTTAGGTGTAATTGGAGGTTTTGCGCATCCAGTAGAGGAGATTCGGAGAAATTGGGTTGTGAGAAATTTTAAGTCTATGCATAGTTGCTATGAAAATGGTGAGTGTGAGTTGTTGAAGGTGCATGTTCAGACCACAATGTTCCTAGATAAGATTAGGCAAGAGCCCAAGTATTTTGTACCCATGAAAATGGAAGCCTTAGTTTATGAAAAGTGAAAGATCATAGTCACGACGGCAGTGTCAAGCAGCTAGGACAAGGCATTAAATGGATAGATAAAGAGTATAATGAACAGTTTGAGAGGTTAAGGGATCTAGGAGATGAGATTTTAGAATCAAATCTGAAGTCTACTTGTGTGATTGAGTCTCATGTGAATGGAGATGGTCTTGATGTTTTCTCTAGGTTTTATGTCTGTTTTGAGGTACTTAGAACATCAAGGGGACAGACTTGTAGACCTCTGATTGGTTTTGATGCTTGTTTTCTCAAGGGGAAAACAAAAGGCCAGCTTTTAGTAGAAATAGGTTGAGATGAGAATAATGCTATCTATCCCTTGGCTTGCGCTGTAGTACAAGTTGAAAACACAGTTAACTGGACTTGGTTTATAAGGCTAATCAAGAATAATTTAATGCTTGGAAATGGTGATAGTTATATAATCGTGTCAGACCGGCAAAATGTAATTACTTTTGTGTACTTGAATGTTGTTGATGAGGCTTGCATATAATATATGTTGCAAGTCATATAATCGTGTATTGTTGTCTTCACTTGCTGGGTTTGATCAATGTTGTGACTATGTGCTGCCAAATATAGAGCATAGACACTATGTCTGACACATCTATGCAAACATCAAGAAAAAGGGACACAACAAGAAGACACATATGAAGCCATTCATCTGGAACCTAGTATGGAGCTATAACGAGCTGAGTATAGAGAAAACCTGAGGCATCTGCAGGCATATAACCAAAATGTGTACAAAGACGTACTTATAGAGAAACCAGAGACTTAATGTCATGCATTTTACTAGGTTTGGAGCTGTTGTGAAGACGTAGAAAACAACTTGGTAGAGTTCTTCAACAACAAAGTAATCAAGGCACGAGAGAAGCTGATGATGCCAATATTAGAGATCATTGCTCGCCATGTTATGATGAGAATTATGAAGAGATTGATGACAACTTCAAATCATCAAGTTAGTCGCACTCCATATGTCGATGACTACCTCACAACAACACATGACCTAGCTGTAGACAATAGAGTGTATAGATCTACACATTAAATGTTTCAGGTTATGGATGATATTGTTCATACATAGTGCATCTAGAAGGTAATACATGATCATGCAAGCGTTGAGATATCACCAGTATTCCCTATTAACATGTGTATGCTGTCATCATGGCTTAGAAACTGAAGGTGGCAGATTATGTAGCTCACTGGATTAAGACTTCATGGTGGAGACAGACATTTGCCAACGGTATAACACCACATCGAGGAGCTAAGTATTGGCTTGTGACAAAGGAAAGTTGACTTTAAAAACTGAATGCACCTGCACAGGCTGGAAGGAAAAAGAGAAGCAAAATTGAGAAGCAAAAGAAAGGTGAAGCTGAAAGTCCAACCAAGAAATCTTATCCAACCAAGAAAAGAGTTATGCACTATCCGGATATGTGAAGTTCCTTCTCACAATGCTAGGTTTCACAAGGGTAAAAGTGCAAAGGTATGTGTTACTTTACCTTTTTATATGAGTACGATTACCATTTAACTTGTGTATGCTACACGAGGAGCTTCTTGTTCTTAACATCAAGGGGTGCTGCTTCTCAACCTCAAGGTGAATCTTCTCAGCAGCAAAGTGAATCTTCTGAATATGATGGTGGTCGGTTTCATACTGAGTCTTCACAAGGAATTCTAACTCAAGACACTTGAATATGAAGTGAAGGACAACACACGAGGACTGAAGATCTGTGTTTTGTCTCGTTTCTCTTGGATATATCATGGCTGTTAGATCTATTAATGGTTTTGTACTCAACATCACATGTCTTTTGTTCTGAATCTATTAATGGTTTTTGTAGTCATGGTTGTTGGATTCTATTAATATCTTAACCTTATGCCACTAAAAACTATTCAAATGCACATATCTCTTACTTTAGAGTCCACTATCACATGTTTCTTACTCTATATGTTTCTTTCAAAGTCTCGAGTTGTCAATTTTGAAAGATTCCATAAAAAACTTTTGACTTGGAAAGGAAATGTATTCACACCATTTTGAAATAAGATGTTCATTATACAAGCATTGTCAAAAGCACAACAAAAGCATTACCAAACTCCTAATTGAGTCACAACTAAACCATTGTCAAAAGCATAACAAAAACCTAAATGAGTCATTACCAAACCATTGTCAAAAACCATAGCTCAGTCATTACACTTTTATGATACCAACAATGACCATAGCACCTAAAACTAAAGATGCAACAATTCATTTCTTCATCTTCCATTAGAATTCTATCACAATGCTATCAATCTTCTCAGCTATTTCACTCTCCATCTTCAATTGAGACAGTTCAAGTTCTTTTCTTTGCAGCTCGAGACCATTGCTTTCCAAGTCTACCAAATGCTTCTCAATCCTTTCAATTGAGCTGCTCATTCTATAGATATCATTAAGAATTTTCTCATTTGTCCACTTGAATATGTGCTCATTATTGCCAAGCTACAACAAAAACATTGAAGTCACTACACAATAACTAACACATCGATACACATCAATTTACTTATACATTACCTTGTTTATATATGCTAGATGACAACGATAGTACCATCGAACTGGATTATTGTCAGAATTCGACGTCTTACAAACAACTTCAGAACCACACCAACATTTGAAGGAATTCCTACCACATCATGTCCCCTATACATATCATTCGAATTCCCAATAGATAGATTGCTCATTTTCCTCTGCAAATCAAATCACAAATACAAAATTGAAACTATATAACAACAATAAAAGCGCAAAAATCCCCTTAACTACTTAGAAAGGATAAAACCAGAAAGAAATTTTCGAAAATCTTACCTCTCATACAAATATCGGTTTTTAGGTTTCTTCAGAAATTACAATCGTAAAAAAAAAAAGAAAACTACTAGGTTTTTATTTGGGTCAGATTATTTCAATATATTGGGTATTGGTTTGATGTACTTTAATGCGCGATCAGTCTGATATCATTTATCACGAATTCAACCGCAGTACAATACTTGGGAGAAATTAAATTTCGATATTATTCAAGGGGGAATTGGAAATTTTAAACTTGTAACAGAATTAATTGTAATGAAGCATAGTTATAGGTACAACAGTATTTTTTCGAACATTCAGAAGAACCTGGATCGTTGACCCTTATAATATAAATATAAGGGTGCCTTATATATAATGATATTATACATCACTTGGAAGAATTGCGACATACTTCCTTTTACAATGTTGACAAATATGATATAACGAATTATTTAACTCTTATGCCTTTGACTTGACATTTTATTATCTATAGACAATCGATAAAACGAAAACTGTATTTGATTTGCTCCTATCAATTTGGAGAACTTGGTACCACAAAATACACCTATGTTACTATAAAATATTATTGGTATCATAATATTTTTTAACTAACGTAATGATGGTCACAACTTAGGAGGACCTAAAGAAAATGAATTTACAAATTTAGTGGCCTCCACTAATTTGTACTAATAAATAATTCAAAAGCAGTTGTTATCAATCAGAAATTAACGGGTCAACTTTTTCGACAATGCCCAATCCCATTCTCACATCTTTGGCGACTTGTGATCTACCACCACCCCATCCACCAATTTTTTAAATATATTTTATTTATAAAGTCGGAAAATGAAACAAAACCATATGTCTTTTCAAAATTTAATGTCTGCTTCACTTTTTTTTCTAGTCACTTATTGAATTCGAGCAAGCATTCTTGGTTCACTGTTTTTCTTCAACAATAGGTAGATTTATAACTTAAATTTTAAACTTTTATAATTTATCATTAGAATCAATCTCGAGTAAAAATAAACATAACAAAATGCTTTGAAGAAAACTTAATTATTACACGGATGAATCGATAAAAACTATTAAACTAAGAGAGTATATTATTAAGACACAACAAAAAAAGAATTGTTGGGTAAATATAATTTGTATATAGTGAAAAGAAACGGTGATTTAGTGACGTAAAAATGTGAAAAATAAAGGTGTTCGAATTGATTAGAGTGACTATTTAGTAGGGAGGAAGCAACATGGTCAAATTGCCAATTTGGTTAGATAGTGGACCCCACATGTTTACCTGACCCTTTTGGACTTTCTGAGTTAGTGTCGTAATTTCGGCCCCATAAGATGGACCCACATTAAAGACAGGACAAAATATTCCTAGAAGCCGCCACGTAGACATAACTACGTGGGCATCTGACGACGTGTACAGTCCCCGACGCGAGTTTCCTAATTGTGACGTGTAATATATATCTAGGATTGCTATTCTACTTTTATTTCGTCTAAGCTTTTGCAGTATATTAAAATGGGCCGGCCCAACTAAGATTCTTCGTTTTTCATAATAACAAAAATCCACAAAGCAGATTCTAATAGAAGAAACTAAATGGAGAAACACCCCAAAGTGGAATAGAGAAGACGAACGGGTGTGTTCGATTTATATCGTGATTCGTGACTGAAGATATAAAGAAAACAATGAAGAGGATTTTCCTCACTTCTTTCTCTCATTCAAAACCGTGCATGAAACTTTCATCTCGCATGGCTTTTAAATGATAAAAGTAAAGAAGAACTTATCTTCTTTCTTTTTGATTACTTTCCTCGCATATGTATAAGATCAAATACTTTCTGTTGGTACATAGCCTAATTTTTCTTCCAGCTCGCTTAGTCCATTTACGGCCCATTTCCCGAATAAGGCAGCTCGGCTCATTATGGAGGAGCGACGGACAGTTCAGCCGTTGAGAGAATTTCGGACTCCATCAGATAGGTAGCCGAGCTCCGGAGTATGTGCTAGAGGAAGAAGGAATAAGCAAGCTAAGTCAATAGCACGATACACAGAGAAAAGGAAGGAGAGTAGTTGCGTTTTTAGATTATAAATAGAGCACTAGGTCAAGAGGAATAGACCAAGTAATCTGAGTTCTAGAGAATCGTAATTCATGATCTGTAATCTCTAAAAATCAATAAAGCCTACATTTCTTTTTCTAGTTGGCTTATCTTTGATCTGTTTAATTTACATTCATTTTTGTCTTAAGTTTAACCCAATCTCTAGCATCAATAATTTGGCGCCCGAAGCTGTTTGACGCTTTATTCAGCCTCACAATGCCAAGAACCCCAAAAGATGTCCAGTGCTTAACCGGATCGCGGCACTTAACAGGTTCATTTCAAGATCAACGGATAAGTGCCTCCAGTTTTATAAACTGTTGAAAGGGAAGCAGGTGAAAGGGAAATTGCAATTCGAATGGAACGAAGAGTGCCAAAATGCCCTCTACGAGCTAAAAAGATACCTCGCAGAACCTCCCATACTAGCAAAGCCCGTATCTGGAGAACCACTATACTTATACATAGCCGTCTCAGATTCGGCCGTGAGTGGTGTAATTGTTCGTGTAGAAGGAAACAAACATAAACCTATCTACTACGTAAGTGCCATGCTCGTAGGAGCATAAGCAAGGTACCCAACTGAAGAAAAGTTGGCACTGGCAGTAGTAACATCAGCAAGAAAACTACGACCTTACTTCCAATCTCACCCGATAATAGTGATGACTTCACAACCCCTTAGAACCATACTGCATAATCCCAGCAAGTGGGTAGGTTGGTAAAATGGGCTATAGAACTCAGGGAATACGACATCAAGTATTGCATTCGGACCAGTATAAAGTCTCAGGTTCTAGCAGACTTCATCGTAGAGCTAGCTCATAACAGCGAAGTCGAACAAGCCCCAAGCAAGAGATGGGAATTGCACATTGACGGAGCCTCCTCCAAGTAAGGAGTAGGAGTCGAGATACGGCTGGTATCCCCGGTCGGTGAGATAACGAGCAGTCCTTCCGACTATGTTTTGATGCGTCTAACAACATTGCAAAATACGAAGCTTTGATCTCCGGACTAAGGTTGGCTATTAGCCTCGGAGTAAAAGAGTTAACTGCTCACACATATTCTCAACTTATTTCGAGCCAAATTAAAGGCGAATACGAAACAAAAGATCAAAAAATGACTGTATACAAAGAGCTTGCCGATGAGGTAATAAAACAATTCGACGAATACGAGCTCAATAAAATCCCATGAGGAGACAACACTGCAACAGACGCCCTGGCGGCCTTAGCAGCAACTTTGGACCTGGATACAAAAAAGATTATACCAGTCAAACATATTGAGAGACCAAGCATCGATCAAAAGATGATAATGACAATTGACCATGCGTCAATATCCCAAAACGAAGAAGGTGAAGACAAGCTTGTCCCCGCTAAATAAGACTGGCAGGACCCTATTCAACGGTACATAGGAATTGGCGAACTATCCTCGGAAAAGTGGACAGCTCGGAAAATAAGATTGCAAAGTGCGAGATATACTCTGATAAACGACCAGCTCTATAAGAGAAGTATATATGGCCCCTATTTAAAATGCGTAAATGAGAAAGAAGCAATCAAGATATTGAGCCAAATGCATGAAGCAAGTTGCGGCAATCATGCGGCAGGGCAAGCATTAGCAATTTGGATAAAAAGAAAAGGATAATTCTGGCCAACGATCATCTCCGATTACGAAGAAACACTCTCAAAAATACCAGAAATGTCAAAGACACGCACCAATGATCAATCAACCAAGAGGGCTCTTCAACTCGATGACAATCCCATACCCATTCATGAAATGGTCCATGGACGTCGTAGGACCACTGGATCCATCAGGACTTTGGCGAGTTCGGTTTCTGCTTGTTTTAACGGAAAATTTCTCCAAATGGGTAGAGGCAGAAGTATATGCAAACATAACCGGGACTTAAGTATCAAAGTTCTTATGGAAAAACGCAGTATGCCGACATGGACTCCCAAGTGAGATAATAACTGATAATGGGACAAACTTAACCTCGAAACCCATCAAGAAATTTTGTGAGAAATGGAAGATAAAATTGGCAACATCGACTCTGCGCTACCCGCAGGGGAATGGATAAGCCGAGGTAACAAATAAAATGATTCTTAGTATACTCAAAAAACGGCTTGAGTCAAAGAAATCAGGTTGGTACACCGAGCTCAATTGTGTACTTTGGGCATACCGAACGTCGCTAAGGCGTGCCACTGGGGAAACTCCTTTCTCATTGCTATACGGAGTGGATGCCATGGTGCCAATTGAGACCTCAATCCCAAGTCCAAGGAGAACCAAGGCCCCAGAAGCGGAACACGAAAACAATGAGATGCTCGAACACACGGTAGATTTGATAGAAGAAAAAAGAGATCAAGCCAACATAAGAATATAAAAATGTCATTGCAAAGTTCTATAACTCAAAAGTCAATTTGAGAAAATTGAGTTCAGGTGACTTGGTGCTAAGGAAAGTATTCGAGAATACTCGCGAACTTAACGCAGCAAAATTGGGAGCTATGTGGGAAGGTCCATACCAAGTTGATGAGGAAGTCAGACCCGGGGTATAAAAGATTAAAAAATGTTGATTCCGAGAAAATGGAACCAAGGCCGTGGAATGTGATGAATCTTAGAAAGTTTTATCTTTGAGGAAAAATCCAAAAATAAACAAAAGTAAAATGCATAAAGTATGAACTACTTAAGGCTTGATCCCCTGTAAAGGGTACATAGGCAGCTTGCAAAGACAAGTGCAGCCATAAAAAAAAGAAAAATAAGGGTGGTCAATGCGAAATTCTAGGAAGGACGTATTAACAGCAAAAAGAAATACAGTATCCAGACATGAAAAGTTAAAACAACAACAAAGTTCAATTAGAGAGCAAATTAGATAGCAAAGGGTTTCAATTGACGAGGAAGGACGTATCACTTCCTCGTCGCATTCGTAATCAGAAACTTCTTCGTACTCGGCCTCGCCTTCGGCTCACAGCTTGTTAATCTCTGCTGTCTCCTTCTCCAAGTCAAGTGTGTTGCTTTGAACCCTTGTTAAGAGAGCAAGATTGGCAAGGGCTTCGCGGACTTTTAGCTCACCAGAAACTGCTTTGTTCTTTTTTTTCCACTTCTCAGCGAAATAAACTTTAGTTCGACAAAGCGAAGCAATGGTAGAGCCCCTCTGAAGCTTGACAACATTAAGTTCAGAGTCCAAATTTTGATTAATATGATCAGAAGCGTCAACCTGTTTACGAAGCTCCTCACAAGTTGAAACTTCCTCCTCGAGCCTTTGGGCTAAATCCTGATTAGCAAGTTCGGCAGCCTCCGCTTTAGACTTTTCCCCAAGATACAACTCCTCGAAATGCTGGCGCTCCTTCTCCTCACTACGAAGAGCTTCTCCTTTGGCGAGAGACTGAGCATAAGCCTCATCGCAAGCTATCTTAGCATCCATTAATTCCTCCTCGTGCCGAGCTATAGTCTCTTTAAGACAAATTCTAAGATCAGCACAAAGCTCGGCTGCCCATTCACGCGAACGCCTCTCCACCACATCTTTGTATTTATTCCTCATGTACACACTCTAAGAAAGAAAAACCAAAAAAACAAGAATAGTCAACCATTACTCAAATAAGAAAAGAAGTGAAAGTGATTATATAACGCGGAAGCACCTTAACATCAGCATCCACCATTTCTTTATACTCCGTAGCAAAAATCATAGCAGAAACCAGAGGAATGGTCATCTTCGGGGACCTGAACTTAAGAAGCACTTCACGTGGATCCTGCTTAATAATCGCCCGACCTCCAGGTCACGCACTCGCCAAAGTACCAGTAGCCAAAGTCCGAGGTGCCGAGAATAATGGATCATTCTATCATCCTGAGAAGCGTTCTCAGCAGGATGAGTTGCCACCACTAGTGCATCTAAAACTCCAGTCTGAGAGGGGATAGAAACTGGTATCTGCATAGTAAAGGCCAAAACGAATAAGACGAGAAAATTAATCCGTATTAAGAATTTGCATAACAAAGATAAGAAAAGTTTACCTAAGTAGAAGGAGGCAGGAACAAAACTGGAACCTCAATTATCGTCGAAGTGAAAGCTACGGTAGTCTCAGATGGACGAGAAGCCTCAACTACGGACAGAGGACCGCTGTCTACATCCATGCAGTCTACCCTTGAAGAAACAGGACACTCAGAATGAGGCGGTGCAAGGGCCGAACCACCAGCCACATCCAAAGTAGTAGATGGTAGAGCAGGGAAAGAGGGAGCAGTTTTGGACGGAAGACGCAGGTCTTCCAAGGAGACCCCAGCAGCTAGATCCCTCACAAGTCGGGCTGGCAGTGATATAGGCATTGCCTTTTTCTTAACAGGTCCACAACGCTTGGTGCAAGCTCGACGCGTGGGTTTAGAATTATCACGAGCTAAAGGGGAACGATCTGGAATGAGAAATAATAAAATTATAACACTCCTCCTCCAAAGCAAAAGATAAGAATAAGGGAGAGGAACTTACTATCGTGCGGAGTCCAGAGCACAGCGTCTAGCCTCTCGCTATTAAACACAGTCCACCCCGCACCACTAGCCCTTAGGATAGCAGCAAACTCAACAAGCAACAGTGTAGGAGGGCAAGTGTGAGAACCTGCGATATAATCAAAAATGTAAGGAGGATGAAAGGATGTCAATAAATTAAAAAAAAAAGGAAATGCGCGTCAACTCCGAAGTCCCACCGATTTGATTCGCCCAGATTGTCCATAGACAGACTGGGGAAATTCACCAATACTCAAAGGACA
Organism: Lepidium aucheri; assembly: GCA_900406435.1. NCBI lineage: Eukaryota > Viridiplantae > Streptophyta > Magnoliopsida > Brassicales > Brassicaceae > Lepidium > Lepidium aucheri. The sequence continues at coordinate 12,866 of OVBA01002131.1, read as the reverse complement.
GATTTTGAAAAAGAAGTATTGATCAAGCTTCTTTTTGAGTCCTTATTCGGAAGCTCGTCCACAATCTTCTGATCTTTGCGAGAAGACAAGTAGAAGGTCCCCAGGCCACCAGGATTCTTTTTCACACTGCAGAGGGACATTAGGTCGTAATCTCGCAGCGGGAGCCCGACCTCGATGGCCCGGGTAAATATTACCAATCCCGTCCAAATAACAGACGGACACATCTAGGGAAAACAGAGTCACACGGCTTCCAGCCACTCCAGCAATTTGGCTGGGATTGGAAACCAGAGCCCATACTCCGTGAAGTAGAGCGTGTACGTGCATATATAACCGTCCGGGAGCACCTCCAATGATGTTCTTTGCCTCGGGGCCAGAGTAATAACGTCTTCTGAAAAGCTGTATTTTCCCTGAACTTTGTCAGAATATTCCGGGTAAATGCTGATTGGGGATGATGACTGAATTGTTCTTCGCCCTGTAAAGGGGTGGAATAAATCTCCTCCTCCACGAAATGCTCGACGCCGTCGATAGGGTCGTCTTCGGAGCTTCAAGATGGAGCGGGATAATCTGGCGGTGATTTTTGTTGTCGCTTTCTCCTCAGCCGTAAGGGCTGAACTGTGTCCTCACTAACAGTGCCTTCTTATGTGGCTCAGGAAGCGGAGGACATCGTGCGAAAAGAAAACGACAAAGAAAAGAAAGAAGAACTGAAGTTCAAAGAAGAATTTAAGTACCTTTCAGCAAGAGTGAACAATGGCGGGGGTATTCCGGAATTCTCAGTTAAAAGCAAAGAGCAGAGAAGATGAAGAGTGGGAAATGTTTGTTCAGTAATAAAAGCCCACTCCTCGATAACTGTTAAAGCGTGCTCACGCCAGCTAGCACAATGCCTGCCACGTTGACAAAGAAGAAAGAAAAATCAGATCCGACAATGCAGAAAGAGCATGCGCCAAGCTCAATAGTTGCACACCTGCACGCTATCTGAATGGCACTCGCCGAAACACAACAGTCGGGCTCCTGCACGTCGTTTGAGTAACACGCGCTGAGCTCAATGGCCTAACTCTGGGTTTTAAAATTCAGAGATCATGGGCCAGGCCCACCTGAGTTGGTCAAACTTAGCTCGCAAACAATAATGGAAAATATAAGCCCATAAGAATATATTAATAACAATCATAAGCCCATAAAAGGAGCTTTGGCTACCGGATTGATCACCCGGTAAGACCTAAAAATGCACAAATGAAAATTAACAGCAAGCCAATAAAAGCAATGGCAAATTATGATAGAATAAAATTCAAATACGCGTGCAACTATTATCTTAAAATTAATAGTGGCCCACAAAGTTACCAGAAAAAGAAAAAAAAAGCGATGACCCTATCATCGGTTTATTACAAAAGTAAGACGACGCTAAAAAGAAAAAAAGGACAAAGACTAATCAATCCGCCGAGCTGCATCACGATGACTGGGCTTGGGAGCATCAACATCCATCGTGTTCTCTGGACTGCAACCTCCCAAAGTGTTAACACCACTTAAATCAGAAGCAGCAGCTATCCCGAGGTCGTGCTCGAAATCCAATTGCTTGTCTTTCAAGCGAGCTTCCTCACTATCAAGATTTAGACTACCTCTCCGCATCAGACCAATCATGTCGAGACGAGCATTGACATCAGCTACTTTAACCTCTAACTCTCCTTCTAGGCTTTGTTTGTTGAGCCGAGCCTTTAATTGAGCATAACTCTCACGATATTTTGCAGCCAAATCCTTTGTAGAAGCTTCGATGGCTGTTTCAATAGCAGTTTCATGCACCTCGTGCTCTTGTTGCAGTGTCTCCTCGAGGTTGGAAATCTTAATGCTTAGGGATGATGACTCGGAGAGCAGTTTTTGGATCTCAGCTAGGTTTTTCGGCTCATAGTCCTAAGCAAATCTCAACATGTTGGTCAATTGGTCGACCCTTTTGCTCGACTCTTTCACAGCCGAGCTTGGGCGTTTAGTTTCATAACCGCCCACACATTTATGAAATGCTCCGATAGCCTACAGCAAGCGTACATAAAAAGAAATGAAATTATGTTTAAGAAACAATAAATAACAAAGAAACCGAGCTTACGTAGCCAAAAGCTTGGAGGGCCTCTGTGTAGTTGGTTTTTTCAGACATATCCCTCAGTGCAGGGATAGCGCATCCCTGAGGTTTAAAATGCCTTAACACGATAGCCATCCCATGCCTATCTTCCAGAATTGGGCAGTCCCTATTATGTTGAAAGCTCCACTGAAACTTAGGGTTGGAGGATAACGATCCATGACAATACTTGTATGTCAAAGCCCTATAGTCAATATCTCTGGGAGCTTCAGGGTCACAAGCTTCCTCTTCTTCACGACCGTCACTTGACGTACGTGCTTGTTTTGGGGAAGGTTCCTCCGAACCAGATCCTCTTCCAATGTTATCGGTCTGATTAAGGCAGGTCTACGATGGAGGAGGAAGCTCACATTTATCACTCGAAGTCAAGAAATAGTAAACAAGAGACAGTGGTGGGGAACCACTGTAGTGAGAGGACGAATTCTAGATCTGAAATTTATCTAAAAGTGTGCAAAGATAAAAGTGAATAGTGTTACCTCCTTTTTTAAAAAAAAAGAGACGAGGTGATAAGCACAAGATGTACGAGGAGATTTGGAGCTTCGGGAACAGTCTGCCGCTGATGTACTGTTTTCACCCATGATTCACCTGATGATTTGATTGATAAACCTCAGTTCCAAATTATACCAAGAAGCATGTGAGGTGCATATCTATATATAGGGGAATTGTGGATATGTTATCATAAGAGAATTTTTCGTGATACGAACGAACTCAAAGTAACAAGGAGATAAGCCGCTTAATTAATGCTCATTTTAAAATTTGAAACAGCAAAGAAAAAGGATACGATAAGCGGTGGACCTCAAGGATATAGCTAATAGATCCAGTGTGGACATTGAACCATATGAGTTAGGGGGCTATTGTTGGTACATGTCCCAATTGCTCTTCCATCTCACTTGGCCCATTTATGGCCCACTTCCCGAATAAGGCAGTCCAGCTCATTATGGAGGAGGAACGGACAGTTCAGTCGCTGAGAGGATTTCGGACTCCATCAGATAGGTAGCCGAGCTCCAAAGAATGCGCTAGAGAAAGAAAGAATAAGCAAGCTAAGTCAATAGCGGGATACACGGAGAAAGGGAAGGAGAATAGTTGCATTTTTAGAATATAAATAAAGAGCTAGGTCAAGAGGAATAGGCCAAGTATTCTGAGTTCTAGAAAATTGTAATTCATGCTCTGTAATCTTAAAAATCAATAAAGCCTACATTTATTTTTCTAGTTCGCTTATCTTTGATCTGTTTGATTTACATTTGTTTTTGCCCTAAGTTTAACCCCATCTCTAGCATCAACAATTTTTATTTCTAAAACGGATTACTAATCCTTAATTTTCGCAGAATCCTTCATCAGTGGTTGTGAATGACTGATTTTTATCAATCTTTTCGACCTTGGTTCCAAAGGAACACGTCCGAAAGATTGAGAAATAGAACCATCTGATTTGATCAGCGTACAAGTTTTTAATACAAATTTGAGGTCATTATTAGTGCTCTGCTAAACTAAAGAATAGGACTTCTAGACAACTAACTCTACAGAGAATTAGAATATTCCCACATATATTTGTAAATACATACAGATTGTTAACCGAATATAATCGGATGTAAACCGATACTCCAATATCCCCCTCAAGGTGGAGCATACATATTGAGTATGTCTAACATGGACTGAAAAATTTCCAAACTGTCTCGATCCAAAGGTTGGGTGAAGATATCTGCAAGTTGTGCGTTAGTAGAAACATGTTGCAACTGGATATTCTTTGTCTTGACTTTGTCACGTACAAAATGTAAGTCTAGTTTCACGTGTTTAGTTTGTTCATGAAACATAGGATTTGTTACAATGTATTTAGCAGACTTGTTGTCATAGTATTGATCCATCGGCTGTTGATGTGCAACTCCTAACGTATGTAACAAATGTTTGAGCCAAAGTAATTTTGCTGTGAGATAAGAAATTGAGCGATACTCTGCCTCGAAGGACGAACGACTGACTAAATCTTGCTTCTTTGTTTCCCAGGCTATAGGTGACTGACCGAGTTGCGCTATATAGCCAGACACAATTTTGTGTGTTATTGGACAACTTTCCCAATCATAATCACTCGATCCAGTAATATGTAGAGATCCTTGCGCTTGTAAGTGAACCCCTTGCCCCGAATAAGCTTTTAAATACTGCACCAAATGTAAGGCATCTAGCCAATGTTCTCCCCTCGGGTGACTCATAAACTGAGAAAGAACATGAACTGAGTAAGCCATGTCTGGTCTTGTCACTAGTAAGTATATAAAACGTCCCAACAACCTGCGATAAGGTTTGGGATCAACCATTCAAGGAGTCTTCGACACAGCCAATTTGTGATTCTGTTCTAAGGGGAAAGTAGCAGGCTTTGATGTTAGCATACCCTTCTCTTTGATTATGTCAATAGCATATTTTCTCTGACATAGATACATTCCAGTTTTGTTTCTTGATACCTCAATTCCCAAGAAATATTTTAAAGGTCCTAGATCTTTCATGTGGAAACAGGAAGACAAATACTCTTTAAACTTTGTCAGCACAACCGAACAGCTCCCAGTGAGAATAAAATCATCAATGTAAATTAATATATGCAACCGGACGCCATGTTTAGATAATATAAACAATGAGTAATCTAGCCTTGATTGAGTGAAACCGTAATCAAGTAATGCAATAAACAGCTTCGAAAACCAACACCTTGGTGCCTGACGCAGCCCATACAATGATTTTTTGAGTTTACAAACTCGATTTTTGTTCTCTATTTGAAAACCAGGAGGTAACAACATGTACACCTCTTCTTCTAAATCTCCATGTAAAAAGGCGATGTAGACGTCCATTTGATGGACTTCCCAATTCTTTTTACAAGCAACATCAAGAAATACTCTTACTATATCCATCTTGGCTACTGGGGTATACATTTCTCCAAGATCTTCATCTTCAACTTGCTTATTTCCCAAAGCCACTAGTCTGCATTTGAAGCGCTCTATTGATCCATTGGATATAAACTTTACTTTGAATACCCATTGAGATCTAATTGCCCGTTTACCCTTATGTAGTTCGACAACTTCCCATGTTCCATTTTGTTATAAGGTTAAGACTTCATATCCCATTGAATCTTGCCAACGCTTTTCTTTCATTGCCCCACAGAAGGATTTTGGCTCAGTAGTTTCGATTACAGTTGTTACATATGCTATATGTGTCTCCAAAAATCGCTGGATATTTTGAATTATTGGATAAATTTATTTACCCGAATCAGGTAGCACAACATCTGCTCTATTCGTGTTTGGCTTCAAAGGTTGCACAACAAAATTCTTCAACAACACTGATTAGACTTCGCAGCATTGAGTTTTTCTCATAGCACGTGCCGGTTGCGTGTCAGATAACAAAACAGATTTAGGATGTCGCTCTGATGGTGGTGAAGCATCAGGTGAAGGTATGTTCACGGCAGGAGATGTGTTGTGCTATATTTTTGGACCAACATCACAAATATGGTCTATTCTTTCTAAATTAATTGTTGGCCCAACACAAGAAGATGAGCCAACTTCTAATTGTTGTTGTGGCCCAAGTGTATATTCTTCATGTGTTAAATAATATGAAATAGGGGCCCATAACACATCATCTTGTCCATGTTTGGTCATCGTGTCTCCATCTTTGAACGAGAAGCATTGCTCTGAGAAGACAATATCTCTTGAAACAAAAATTTCACCTTTTTTCAAATCATATAACCTCCATCCCTTTTTCCCATAAGGATAACCAGCGAACACACAACGTCGGCTTCTAGAAGCAAATTTATTTGCTTTTCTCTGTTGATTATGAGCATAAGCCAAGCAGCCAAAGACTCTAAAAGCTTTCTTATAGATAAGTTTATAAGGTGTTTGATTGTTGAGTATCAAGCTTGGAGTTCTATTAATAAGATAACAGGCTGTGAGGACGCACTCTCCCCAAAACTCAAGAAGAAGCTTTGCTTGGAAAACTAAAGCTCTGGTTACATTGATAATGTGTTAGTGTTTTCTTTCCACCCGACCATTCTGTTGTGGTGTTCCAGCACAGGAAGTTTCATGCTTAATTCCAAGCTAAGCAAAATACAAGCTTAGTTTCAAAAATTCAGAACCATTATCACTTAGAATTATGAGGACACGAGATTTAAAATGTCTCCCATCCATCATTATAAAAAATTTCACTTGTTCGTAAGCATGAGATTCATCGTTCAAGAGATAAAGCCAAACACAACGGGTGTAATCATCAACAACAGTGAGAAAGTATTTGGCATCGCTATGTGATTGAGATTGATAAGGTCCCCACACATCAACTTGAATCAACTCAAAAATATCATTTGTATTATTGCTTATAGGAAAACTAACACGAGTTTGCTTTGCGCGGAGACAGACATCACACACTTTGTTTTTAGAAACAGAAACTATGACATTTGGAATCAAAGATACTACTTTCGAAGCATGATGACCTAAACGGTTATGCCACAACTCATACTCTGCCACTGCTTTTGTAGAGACTGCTACCACAGTTTCCAGACTTTGAAAGTGTTAAGGTGCCTCCGACTCGTTTACCCGCCCTAATCACCATCCTCATATTGTGGTCGTGTATCACAAGACACTGATTAGGCGACTGGAACACACAACTATTATCATCCGTTAATTGTGTGATAACGGATTCGAATTAAACCAGCTTTCACATAAACCTCTTCTCTGCCATTAGCTATAATAACTAAGAGTGGATGCATGTCTTTAACATCAGAAAGCATCTCATATTTTGTCGTTAGATCATGACATGCACCCTTATCCAATATCCAAGGAGAAATAGAATTCATACCTGAGAGTCGTTCTGTGCAAGTGAATGAAGATTTCCCAGAATTTAAGAGTGATTTTCAGCATTTTCCATTGTTCATTAGGGAGTTTGACATCATCCTGGTCGTTATCAGTAACAACATTGTTGGCGTGCTCACTAGATGGTCCTTTCGGAGACACATATAATCGATTTGCGTATTGTGTCTGCTCACCACGACCACGACTCTGCCTGCCACGTCCTCTACCTTGTAATGTTCTACCCTTTGGTCTGTCACCTCACCATTCTAGATATCCAATGACTGCAAAGCATCGATTAGAAGTGTGTGTTGTGCGATTGCAGTGGGCACAAACAACATTGTTCTCCTTAGCTTCAGGTTTGAATTTGAATGGTTTGGACTTAGTGGCGAAGGCGGTAATCTCAGGGACCGCTTCACTGCTAAAATCCTCCTCATGATGAACCATATTGTAAACCTCTTCTAGCAGCTGCAACGGTACTCGTGAAACAATAAATGACTGAATTGATCGTCAAGACCATAAAGCAATTAATGCACCTTATCTTCCACCCGATCATTCTCTTGTCGAGTGTGAAGATCACACTCAAACTTTCCACAACTACAAGTTCTCAACGGACATTGGCAATTAAGACTATCCCAGAGACGATTCAGTTTTCCATAATAAGATTCAATTGAAAGTCCTCTTTGCTTGCAGCAGGCCAATTCAGACTTCAGTTGTTGGACACGTGAGCCACTCAACACAGAGAATCGCTTCTTCAAATAGTCCCAAAAGTCTTATGCGACATCCCTATGTGAGATGGTTGAATGTAAGGTAGGATCTATTGTCATACGAATCCATGAGACTAGAAGAGCCTGAATTGTCTTCCGGTCTTCAAAATCTGCAGATTCTTCTGCAAGTTTTTCAATAGTTCCATCGAGAAAACCGAACTTCTTTCTCAATGTCAAAACTATCTTCAATCCACTTGCTCACTCGTCATAGTTTGTTCCTTTGAGAAGCGAGTGTGAGATGACAGCACCAAGATTGTCAGCAGATGACAAATTATATGGAGAAATCACCTCCTAACTTCGGTTGCAGTCACAACTGGTGTAGGAGGTTGTTGTTCAGTTGACATGTTCAAAAGAAAAGAAAATTTTAGATAGTTTTGGTGTCAAGCTCTAACACCATATAGAGTCAACAATGAAGAACTATTTTCGTCTATTGAAGGATCAGCGATACAAGATTTAAATGTAAAGTTTATGTCACGATTAATACTGTGCTAAGCTAAAGAATAAGACTTCTAGAAAACTAACTCTACAGAGGATTAGAATATTCCCACATATATTTGAAAATACAAACCAAATGTTAACCAAAGATAATTGGATGTAAATCGACACTCCAGTAGAAGAAGCTTAAGGCAAGTTCGAACCAAGTTTACATCATTTCACTTGTTGCAGAGGGATTTTAGAATCCAAATGCTAAAATTCTTGTTTTTATGGTACATTGTGTTTTGTAAACTAAAGCTTCAACATGTCGGTGTTTTTCATTTTGTTGCTTGCCATAAAATTATCAGAATGTATTTTATCTTCCTTTTTCCTATAAGTTGATTAAGGTCATCTAGCTTTTGCATATGCTTTCTTCTATATTGTCTTAAAGAGCTATTGTTTTTACCAAGATCTGTTTGTTTGTTGTTGGTTACTACGACCAACTCTCGCGATCAAAATTTGTATGTTTTGTAGTTGTTATTTTAACGATTGCAGTGACCGATCGTCAGTAATTTTTTTTGTCAACAATTGGATTGATAAATCCCGATCCATAGCTTAGAGTACACTTTTAAAATTTTTCTTTAAGATAACATACTATAATAGATAGAAATCGAATTTGATGCCAAATTATTAGCTGAACCATCTTAACAATGTGATTAGATTAGTCGTCAGCAATTAGAGATTAGAATTTTTGATCATTATCTTTCTCAGCGATCCATGGCGACTAAAATCTAAACTAAATTACCTTTATTTTTTGAAAGAAATCACAAATAAACTTAAAACCTAAAAAATCAAATCCTCGTTGTTCTTCAAGGTTCATTCTCTTCACCGAAGAATCTTCAGTCTGAAACCTTCTTATGAATTTTTTCTCAGAAATCTCTTTTGATCTAAAAAATCTACAGCGATCTCTGTAAGTTTCGGATCCCTCTTATGTATATGCATGTAGTTTGAAGTTTCGCATCCCTCTCTTCTGGGTATTATGTTTGTTCATTGTTCTTCTGGGTATTAAGTTTGTTCTTCTAAATCTTATTTAAAGTCTCAAAAAATTGACTTCAATTTTCGTATTTTTTTGCAATTTTTGTCTTCAGATTGGATCTGGGCTTAGAGCTGAATAGCGGATCTATATAGGTAATTACTGAAACAAATCAATTTTGTTTGATTTTTGTGTTCTCGGAGATGTTGCAATTTCTGAATTTTGTTTGGATTTATCTTCAGGTACATTATTTAGGAAGAGTTGCGTTGATCTAATCGTGTTATTGATTGGTGAAGCCATAAGATTTAGTTCATAGTTACTGAAATAGATTTTGTTATGCATCAATTCTTGAGGCTTTACATTGGGTTTTGTGACGTTGATATGAATTGTTGGCTCGGTGAGGATGATGAATCCTTGAACTATTTTTTTTCTTATTTTTTTTGCCGGCAAAGATAATTTTATTGATTATGAACTATCCTTGGTTATAAGAGAGTGTACAAAGTCTGAACAAGAATGAAAGAATTTCCAAGAATCGGATGTATTAACTAGAATACGTTTACTTAGACTATCAGCACATGTGTTTGCTTCGCGAGGTACCCAACTGAACTTATGTCTTGTAAATTGTTGTTGTCATTGTCTAATAGTGTGAATATATTTGCCCAGTCATAACTTCTTAATCGTTGGCCTTAGAGCTGAAAACAGTACTTTGTTATCTCCTTCAAAAATGTATGATCGATACCCCAACTCCCAAAGTGTCTGCATAGCCCAATTAATGTTGTGCATTGTGACTTTTTAACTGTAGCCTGTCCTTTGAACTTATCAATACCACAGTGTAGAACTGTTCCAGAAGAGTCTCGTATAATCCACCCTAATCCAGATGAATATAAGCCATCATGATGAGATGCATCAAAGTTGCATTTCACCCAATCTTGTTCTGCTCGTGTCCATGAAACTGTCTGTTGGTGTGAGTTCCGTTGCGGGTGTTGTGCAGCAAGTTGATGTGTAATCCATTCATTTGTGTTAGTACATGTTCTAAGCGAGATGTCCATGATAGCATAGTGCATACGATTAAAGACCAAAGCATTCCTACTTTTCCATAAACGTCAGAGTACCCAAAACCCAACTATCCTTAGAAAGAAAGAGATATTTGAATCTCAATATATCACTAAAAGATAGCGTAATTTATTGTATATTGTTCGATTTGGGTCACATAGAAGAGAATGGGGGAGTCCCGTACATCTTCAAATGGCTACTGCATACGGACAAGTAAAGAAAATATGGTTAGTAGTTTCCTCCTTTGTACAGCAGCGTAGGCACGCTGGTGGTGGTGTAATCTGTCTTCGTCGAAGATTGTCTGCTGTCGGTAAGGCATTAGAACCAAGTCTCCATAGGAAGTGTTACAATTTAGGAGTTATTTGAGTCATCCAAAGTTACTTAGCTATGTCCGGGTGGTCAGCCAAGGGAGGTTTAGCCGTCGATTGGTTTGTAATATCATATGCTACATGATATCCGGATTTGACAGTACACACCCCATCTGCATTATAATTTCAAAAGATCGAGTTGTGTGTTTGCACTGGTGTGAGGAACAACTTCTGTATGTGTTCGTGGTCTGAATTATGAATCATGCGGCGAATTACATCTAGATCCCATTGTCTAGATGTAGGGTTTATTAGCATACTTACCGACATTAAGGGGTTCACCGGTGGTAGTAACAACGGTGCTCTTGGCGGATGTGTTGGTATCCATGGGTCAATACCTAAACGGGTAGTTGCACCATCTCCAATATTATAAGTTAGACCTTTTCGTAATAGATCACAACATGTTTGTAGTGATCACCATCGAAAAGAATTATTGGGTCGTCGTTTAGAAACAAAAATTGATGCATTTGGGAAATACCGTGCTTTCAACACTTTGAATATGAGACTGCGGCCGCTTCAATATTTTCCAGACATGGTTAGCAAGCAAGGCTTTCTTAAAACATTGGAAATCTCGGAACCCTAAATCACCTTTCATTTTTGAAGTTTTTATCTTATTTCAAGCTACCCACGGTATAAGCTTTGTTGTTCCACCAGAATTTCACCAAATATTTCTGATTATCCGGTTGATATCACGATACAAAGGCACCGGTAATTCAAAGCAGTTCATACTATAGACTGGCATTGCATAGGCTACAGACTTGATCAGCGTTTTTTCCCGACAGGTGATAGAAAGCGATTTTGCCAACTAGATAACCGCTTAGAGACACATTCCTTAATATACTAAAATTGAGCTATTCGGTTGCGACCAACTGTTCACGTAATCCTAGGTACTTAACGCCTCCACCAATCTTAGTAATTTGTAGGTGTGTGCATACACGTTCCCGGTTTTGTTGATAGATACGAGAGCCAAAACTGTTTTGGACTTGTCATAATTAATCAGTTGACCTGAGGCAGCCACATAGGTATCAAATATTCTTTTCAACGCAACATTGTTTGTCGAATCTGCCTTTGTAAAAAAAAGTGAATCATCAGCAAAGAACAAATGTGTGAGTGCAGGACTATGGCGACACAATTTGATTCCATCTAATCTCTTTTCTTTAACCACATCCAGTATGAGTGAACTCAAGACATAAGCACATAAAATGAAGAGATATGGTGAAAAGGGGTCGCCTTGTTGAATACCTCGGGTAGGTTTAAAAGTTCTATACAGACTACCATTAATCAATATAGAGAAGGATACTAACCGCACACAACTCATGATCTTAGTAACCCATGCCTGTGAAAATCCCTTTTTCACCATAACACCTTCTAGAAAACTCCAATTTATGCGATCATAAGCTTTACTCATATCAGTCTTGATCGCCATGTATTTTTTCGAGCAACGTAGGTTGGCTTTCAATGCATGAAAAACTTCATGGGCTAACATGACGTTATCGGTGATTTGACGACCAGGAGTGAAGGCCGTGTGTGCTTCCGAAATTATCTGAGGTAGAATGATGCGGAGTCGTGCAACTAGAATCTTTGATATTAACTTGTAGAGTACATTGCACAATGCTATAGGTCTGAAATCCTTCATCATGATTGGGTTATCAATCTTAGGAATCAAACATAAATTTGAGTGATTCCATTGTGTTGACATTCGCCCTGTTTCAAAGAAGTCATCAATTTCCTGCGTAATGGTGTCACCCACAATATCCCAATAACGCTTGAAAAAGTCGGCAGTAAATCCATCTGGACCAGGTGCTCGTGAGGAACCTATGTCTTTGAGAGCAAGATAGATCTCCTCTATTGTAGCTGGTTTGTCTAAGTTCTGGTTCATTTCCGGCGTAACAATTGTGCTAACGCTACTTAGAACCGATGTTATGAAAAAAGAGAGATGGAATCAGATTGAAGGTAGTCTAGAGAGTAGAAGTAGAAACTTTTCACCTTTTGATCGATATTCCCTCGAATGAGACTGCACTTAGATTTATTAGGAAGTCAATATGGAGAATCTGATTGTTTGCTTTGAATTGTGACACGAGATTGTTATGTTTGCTAAGTGTAGGGAAAGTATAAAGTGGTCTCGATTTTGATAGGTGATATTCTTGTGATTACTTTGGACTTTATGTGCAGGATCTGGAGAGATTCATTTGTCTGATGAGATGTGATCTTCCTACAGTCTTTTATTTCTTTGCTTGAGGACAAGCAAGAAACTAAGTCTGGGAGAATTGATGTTCCTCATATTTTGTCGGTTTTGATCTCATTATTACGGTTATA
>OVBA01002130.1:0-35438 GCA_900406435.1 Lepidium aucheri | reverse complement strand
ATAATGTATAACACATCAAAATTAAACATAGATCTTAAAACTTAAATAAATACAGGTTCAAAACGCTAAATAAATGTGGGTGTAAAAATTAAGTTATAAACGAGTCTAAAACATAAATGAACATAAGTCAAAACGTAAATGACACGAGTTAAAAAAATTTATATGTAAAATTGTAATGCATCAAAACTTAAGTAAACAGATTTAAAAAATATATATCGTGTACAAGAAACATCAATAATCACTATAAGTTTATTTTAATATATCATATATATATATATATAATATAATTAATTAATAAATTTACATTTATAAATCAAAGCATAAATAAAAAAAATAAAAAAATATTACTTAACCCGTGCCTAGCACGAGACATCATCTAGTTATTTATATATATGAAACTTGTTATATATACAAACAAAACATTATACTGCTAACTATAATATTATCAAAACTCATTAACTATAGTGGTGTTTTGCTTCAGCACTATCTTAGATAAGATCACGTAAAGGAAAAAGCACAAATCAGATTGCAAATTATGATGTTATCATTAGTATTTCGTCAATTACAAACTTATCTCCAATGTTCGATGTGTCAAATTGTCTAGAACATTTGTAACACTTTGTTTTCGTTCTTTAAATTACAAAACTATAATATTGACCAGTGTTAGAAGGTTTTGTGAGGATTTATCATTTATAAACTCTGCGCTACCTACTAGTTGATTTTTTTCTCTAATATAATGATAACCAGTTTGAGAAAAAAAATTATTCAAAGATATTTACATTTTAATATATATATATATATATATGTGTGTGTAATAAATGGTAAACATTAAACTAATTCACTATCATGCGAGAGTTATATGGACGTGTGTAAAAGACATATATACCTAATAGGTTTGTGACGTTTGTCATTTTTCTTTCTAATTTGGAAAACCAATCTAAAACTTTTCTTCTTTTTCTTTTTTTTTTGTCAATATTGGGTCACAACTGGCTGGTCCAGTAGCCAAGTTCCTATATAATGCAGGCGGTAGGACTCGATCCCGAGACATGCAAATGTACCTGCCTATAAAGGACTTACTAATTGACACTAGACTAAAGGCCACTTGCAAACTTACTACAGATAATTCACCAAAAACAGTTTAAAAACAGTTCAAACAGTTGTAACCCAAAAACAATTGATATTAAAATGAAAGACAAATAGCTCTACAACAAAAGAACCAACAAATTTACTACAGATAATTCACCATTAATAACTCAACCAACTCTCTTCAGCAGCTATAACTAAAATAATTCAAATTTGTTGTAAAATCATCATTTTACCCAGACAAATGATTTTCAAAAATGCCACGTAACGAAAGACCACACCAATTTGCCTCTGAGATCATGTTACAAAAATATATAGTTCTACAGAACTATGGTCTTAAAAGATATATAAAACACACTAAACTGTTGTAAAATTGATCACCAAAAAAGATATAAATCTTTTCTAATACACAACCTAATAAGCAGGCTATAAAACTACTTTCAATAAAAGGTGAAAACACCGCAACCCAAGAAGTGAGCTTCCTAGTTAGATCTACTTGCCACTTACTCATTGTCTAATACAAAGCTTTACCAAAAGGCTGATTATGTTGTTGGTAACTCAAAGCTTATCTTTCACCACCTTCAAGCTCTTCCTGATCTTCAAGCTGGCCTTCTTCCTTGTTGTTAGGTTCAGAATTTACAGTCTCATTATTGCCATTATTGCTCCCTCCACTTTCCTTATGACCAAAGAACAATCCTGAAGAAGACGAGTCCTCTTCATCAAGATCCTCTTCTTTCTCAGCATTCTTATTCTCCTTTGATCTTTCAGTTACAATGCTATCCATCCATTTCGGACAACGGTGTGTTACACCGAGATCGGTTTCAATCAATGAAGTATTTGAAACCCGAGCAGCCCGCTTAATGCATGAACATTCCGGTACAGGGTGTGAAAGGAAACTAAAGGCTTTGGATTTTTCAGAAGATTCAATTAGACCCTCGAGTATGCTTTTCTTAAGTAGCTTCCGAACAGATGTTATCCAAGTGTGATTCGCCTCGTACATATGGTCTCGGATCTCCTCTAAAAGCATTGCAGTTTGCTTCCTGCAATTATGATAAATTTTAAGAATATGACTCTGGTCTGAAAACAGATTGTGGTATATTCATTACATTACCTGTCCGGTCTAAATGTCTTAGCAGAAGCAGACTGATAAAGCCTGTGTCCCATCACTAAACTAGCAAAACTCGGATGTCCTTTCCCATCACGATCAAATCCTGAGATAAATACATCTGCTTCCACGCTAACAACATAATCAATGGCTTCCCACAACAACTTGTGAGCATTAGTTCTCAGCTCAATAACTGTACTTTCGGGCTCATTGTCACTCTCAGCTACCCAACCCCACCAACCTTCAATGTTGTAGTACTTTGGTCTAGCGGGTGGAGGCGGAAGCGGTTGAGGCCTTTGTCTTAGGCTTTTCAATGAGTCATGTTTAGTTTCTTCTTCAATAGAAGGAGGTGTCATTGTCTTGATATCTTTATGTTTTGCCTCACGCCCATACATCCTAGCGAGCTCCCAGCTGGTACTTAGAGATGTTCGGTCAACAACATTCTCAAACATGCCATGTAAAGGAATTAGCGTTCTCTGCCCGCCAAAAACCTCTCCCCCGGCAACATATATAATCGTGTCCCATGAGTATCCGTAAGCTCTAAGAAGAATACCAACCTAAAAGACAATCCAAAGCATTTAGTACAGGGTTTATTATTCTATCAAGCTAAACTCTGTAAATATATATACTCTTGCTTACTTCTTCTGGCATCAATGGACATAAGCCTGAAAGGCGTTGCTCAGCTGAGTCCACAGAAAGCTTTCCTTTGACGATCCCACGTTTTATCATCCAAGCTCGTTTATGTTGAATCAGCTCCGTATGAACATCCTTTGAGTAGCTCCAAAATGCAATAAACACATAAATCGTAATATACTATGAAGCTGTTTGCTTTTCTGCGAGTATGTAATATTATGTAACTTCAAAGTACCTGGAACAGTTCAGCACAACCATGATAGGCCAAAGCTTCTCTTGTCATCCCTGGATCATAGGCTATGAAAGGTTGGCCCAAAGGTCTCAGCCTGTGAAATCAACACAAGAAGAAGTCATGAACAAGAACAGAGAAAACAAAAACAAACAATGCCACATAAGTCCTGAAGAAACTGGCCTTTGCAATACTTTAGTGGAAAGTTCTTGAACCTCTTTCCTAAATTGTAAGGCATGGAACGCAACCCTACACCGTAACCTCTGGTATTCTTCAAGATCACTTGGCAATACAGCCTACAAGAGTAATCGAATAAGAATATCCTCAATAATTAATACTAAACAGAAATGATCTTTAAGAAGATGTAAAGTTTTTCCATTACTTGTAAGCATCCACCATTAGGGACAACTAGTTCAACGACAGAGTGCTTAATGAGAACAGGTAGAACATGGTGTAAGTAGTAATAAGGTGAAGATCCATAAGCGACTTTGAAGGAAGGAATCTGTTTCTTTCTCCTAGCCCATTTGAGATTCTTTGGGAGAGTTTTCACAACTCTAACATCTTTTGCAAGTGAAACCATAAAGTGTTCTTCGTTGTACAAATAGGCAAAGCTCTTGAATTGTGAACTGCTCGAAAGCAACAGCAAATTGATAAAGTTTTAGAGCAAAAGAACCAAATCAACAACATCAATCATATATGTATAACTATATACATAATTAAGTCCAAACCTAATCCCTTTGCTGCTTGTTGTTGATTGTATCTCAGGAATCACCAGAGTGGCGTTAAGAAGCCGAGAAACAGCTACAACATCAGGAATCTTCACAATGACCAAAGTTAAAGAGCTATGAGAAATGTCACTAGATTGAAATATCATGACGTTCTGAATAACATCACTTACCGAATTTCTAATCTCGTGGAAACCACCTTGTATTCTAACAAATATAAAACCACTCGTTTTTGCAGGAGGATCTGTTACACCAAATAATTTAAACACAGTCAAGTAACACATCACAACACCAATCTAATACAAACTTATTAGTCCTCAAAGGATTAAAAAGTCCACTATGTTTCCAAAAATTCAGTTCAAGATATGATAATGTATGAAGTATTATGAATAGAAAGATAACCTGAATGAAAACCTCTCGGATTAGCATCTGGAAGTAACAGTTCGACATGCCTTGTTGGACCCCAAAGTCTTCTGTACAATGGTGTCTATAAAATAGTTGTAGTAAGATCAAAAGCGAAATTACACTTCTGAATGAAGCTAAAACTAATTGACCAACTTTAAAACTAAGAAAGGAGAAAATAATAATTACGGCTACAACACAAAGAAGTTAAAAAGCTTTAAGAACTTTTTAAGGAAAGAAGAAACGATTCTATATTATCTTCAAATTCCAATGAAACTGAAGATGCTTAGAAGAAAAGAAGAATGGCCCACTTGAAGAAATTAAATAAAATTTACTTGTGATTGTATATAATCATTTGAATCAACAATGGAGATCCACTAAACACATTGCAAGTCAGATAGAGAAAAAGTGAGGTAGAAATTACATGTCGGGCAAATCTGGGGTTCTCGAAGACAGGTCTCCAGGAAAAGATGGTGACAGGAATTGAGTAATCGGAGACTGAGTCATCGGTGAATCCGGCGAGAAGAAAATGCACGAGGAGAGAGAAAGCAGACAAGACAAGACCCAGAAGACCAATCCATTTCATACGCGACTTCAAGAAGACTTTACCTTCTCCCTTCATCTCTGGAGATGTGAAAGTGAAGATCTTTTACTCAGTATCTTAACCTACTAGTAATGGAGAACATAACAGAGACTACGAGTTGAAGAAAAGTTGAATCGGACTTAGAAGAGTGAGTAAAGACACGTGTGTGAACATGTCTGGTGAAGTAGATCGGTGTTGATCGGACAATGGGTTGTTTGGTCTCTCTGAAAATCTTAATTCATTCAATTTTACTTTCCTTTTTTCTATCTTTCTTCTACTTATATATTTCTACCACGCGCTTATTCTGCACGTGAATCTCACTTATTACCACTTACCGAAGTTTATTTTTATTTTCGTCTACATTTATTTTATTAATAGGATAAGAACACTGGTGAAAAAAAAGAAAAAAAAACACAAATGCGACATGATCAAGTTGAGTTAATCTTTGATAGTTGGAATAATTTTGCTAATGACTCAAATATTGTGTTTTGATTCTTTTCCACTACACTAGTAGATTAAAAAAAGTTTAGAATATGAATTTTATGTTAGGAATAGGGTCTTTTAAATCCAATTCGTTAACAAAAGAAAATAATAACACAAACCAGACATGATAAAAATCCTCGGTAGATTAAAGTAACGAGTTCAGATAACTCCCGAACAATGACCTCAAACAAGGAAATACAAAACAACATTGATCCAAATTTCTTTTTCATGGCGTCACCGGAAATTTATGAGATTGGAAGAAATAAAGACAAGCTGAAAATTCAACCAACGCATGCTACTCTTCTAATCTTAACGTCCTTTCTAGAATAGAAAAGTCTTCAGAAATTAAACCTTGAAAGCCTACTCCAGGGTCTAATTGAATCTTCTGAAAGATCCAAAGCCTTTAGTTTCCTTTCACATCCTGTACCGGAATGTTTTCATGCATTAGGCGGGCTGCTCGAGTTTCAAATACTTCATTGATTGAAACGGATCTCGGTGTAACACACCGTTGTCCGCAATGGACGGATAGCATTGTAACTGAAAGATCAAAGGAGAATGAGAACTGAGAAAGAAGAGGAACTTGATGAAGAGGACTCGTCTTCATCAGGATTGTTCTTTGGTCACAAGGAAAGAGGAAAGTGGAGGGACAATAATGGCAATAATGAGACTGTAAATTCTGAACCTAACAACAAGGAAGAAAGGCAGCTTGAAGATCAGGAAGAGCTTGAAGGTGGTGAAAGATAAGCTTTATATTAGAGAATGAGTAAGTCGCAAGTAGATCTAACTAGGAAGCTCACTTCTTTGGTTGCGGTATTTTCACCTGTCTTTTGAAAGTAGTTTTATAGCGCTTATTAGGTTGTGTATTAGGAAGGATTTGTAGAGTAGTGACCGAAATCAGTTGTAACCTTTAATACATTGAAACATAGTTGTACACAAACCCATCAATTTAAGGCTGATCTTATTTATTCAATCGGTTATAGAAACGAGACAATGGGTTTAAGTTGTTCTGTTATAAAGTCCACGCTTATGTGCTCTTAGACTTCTGCTTCTTTTCCCTATATTCCTTAATGTCATTTTGTACCTTGGCATTCACACGCGCTTGGAAGCCAGGATATGGTTCATACCCGAAAATAGAGTGGAGAATCTGCATTCAGTCACACAATTCCGCATTAAGTTTTCAAGTTTTCTGGTTAGTGTTGTCACGGAGCAGTATTAAGAAGATAACAAACAGAACACAACACCAACAACAACTTTCACCTCGAGCAGAACAAAGAATGGAGCCATGAGAAAAGCTTGTGCTAGATTGTCTAATAGCGCAGGTGCTCGTTTCTATGAGTAGACAATAATCAAGAAGATCTGTTATAGGCCTCATGAATACTGGTAATGAGACACAAAGGAGAATCAAAACAATTGATTTTTAAAAAGCCAATGGACTTACCTCGAATACTCCATGGCCAATGAATTGCCCGGTCCAACATAACAGCTGAGATGCTAACCCAACCTGAGGAAATATAATTAATTGTTACAGTAACTACATGATAGGGCATTCAAATAAGGATGAGGTTTATTCCTTTCTCTTGAATAACTATAAAACAAACTAATCACATGTAATCTAGGACACTGAAGATATATATGAAGCTTCTAAGTTACACATGTCCCTCCAAATGCTTTGCAAGAAAAGCTAGATTTATTTTTGAACAAGTGATGTGTCTGAAAGACTAAAACCATATTTAGGACCTCTTCACTAATGAGTCAAGTCAACAACAATGAAAAAACTACAAGTCTTTTTCTCCGAACAAGTAATCAGAATATTGACAACTCCGTAGGTGGACAAGTTGCAGAAGAAACTGCAATTACTCTGATCATGAATGATCAGGACATTATTATTATGGACCCCGAGGCAAAGAGAGAGAGGAATGGTAAACCATTGAAGATATGACAAATTCATAAATACCAATTTGATATTCACTTAACAGAGCAAATATAAATAGAGAATGGAAAACAAAGAGCAATAAATGCAGAAGTAGACTGCATATATACGTACAGTAAGAGAGAGAGAGAGAGAGCGTATCACATGGATGCACATACTCTCTCATAAATATATACTCATTGACAATCATTTTCTTGCAAGAAGATGATGAGAAACCCTAAATTGAGATTAAAGAGAATACTGACCTTAAGGGCTAAAGAAGATCCTAATCGATGAGCGAGAAAACTAGAACCAACCCAGCAAGAGAAACACATAAGAGCAGCAACAAGTCCAGATTTTTTATCCAAACAGATATAGAACAGAGCATAAACAAGGGTGAAAATAAACCCGGCGTTAAATCGAAGAACGCCGTCGAGGGTCATCGACTGAGTAAACCCTAATAAAGAAGGATCGAAAATTGAAGGCAAAGGGTGGAGGAGAAGTAAAGCTGTGAAGACAATTGGCCAAACGAAAACGATGTGGATCAGAATGTTGATGGGATTGCTGTGGTAAGCACCGTAGAAGGCAAAGTGTTTTTCGAGATCGAGCAATCCCATCATGCGATTCATGGTGAATTATCCCTTTGATGAGGCTAAGAGCAAGAGATTAGAGATAGGAAGATTAGAAGACGAGAATGGAAAACTCGGATTACCAAATAGTCAGCTTAAATCGATTGATTGCTAATATACGCCTTTAGGAAGTGTTCTGCGATTGCTAACCTGCGCGAACGGGACTTTGGTGTTTGCTTTTCCATTTAGAAGAGTAAACGTGTGTCCTGATTTCGTGGTTGCGATGCTTATCTATTGAAAGTTGAAATTAGATTAATACTTTGGCATATTCTCTCTATTTTTTTATATTTGATGTTTTAGAATTTTCACACAAATTAAAAAAAAACATTAACTTTTTTGTTTTATCACAATTTCTGAAACAATTTAAACAATTATATATCAATATACAAACTTTAAACAGTCAAAAACACTAAAAATACATTAAATTTTGCATAGAAAACTGAAAACATCAACTAGAAAAAAACAATTTTTTTTCTAAAATATCAACTAAAATTAAACAGAGGGAGTAGTTTGTTAATATCCGCTATTAAAAATCGGATTACAAAGAGTTTTGTTACAAATTTTTATATAAAAATTCAAAATTAATAAAAATTTAATTAAAACAGTTTAAAAAGCTAAAATTAAATAAAAGTATATCAGTTATAGATTTGGTTATTGATTCGGTTTTGGTTCGGGTTTAGATTTGATTTTTCGAGTATATAGATTTAGAGTACATTCTGGTGTTTTGTCGGGTTCGATTTATTTAATTCAGTATGTTGATTATTTAGATTTAATAATTATTCAAATATTTTTATTTATCGGATAGATTTTGGTTGGTATAGATTGAGTTCGAGTTTCGACTATTTTTATTTAAAAATTCAAAGTAAATCGAAAATTAATAGAAAAAATATAATAAGCTAAAATTTGGTTTTGGTTCAAATTTATGTTCGGTTTTTTGGGTACATAGATTTAGGATCCATTTGAGAATTTTGTCGGGCTCAGTTCTTTAGATTCAGGTAGATTTTGGTTCAAGTTTCAAGCCTCTAAAATAACATCTCAAAATAAATATTCCAAATATCAACACGGGTCAAACAAGCTAAATGAACACAATTTTTAAAAACAATCAAAACAAATAAATCCCGCGTTATAACGCGGGTATAATCCTAGTCATTTTGGTAAATTTGTAAAGAAAGTCTTATCTGGGAGAACTTTTTGCACTTAGCACTCTCTGAATCACTCAGAGGGTTTCACTTGCCTAAATTATTTTTCTCACTCTTGTGAGTAGAGCTTACATTGGTACTACTATCTTTCAAATCCTCAATCTTCTTCTCTTTCATATTCGATTCTCTTGCCTTAATTTCTTACTTTTTCCTAAATTCAATTATTCGGCCCGCACAATTAGCTCGTAATATCGATGGTTTTCCTTAATAATATTCATGATCATCGTTAATATGAACCCCAATCATGCGTTGACGAGTCTCTCACATCGTCTTGCATTCTCTTCCTTTGCCGCTCTATCATCCTCCGAAATAGAATTTTACCAAATTCAATGGCGTCCAACCTCCAACTAGTGATCAATAATCTGTCTCTTGAAGATGATGAGCCGATAACCTTGTCATATAGTCATGGCTTTCGGATAATATGCCTCAGATAATATGCCTAGGGCTGACAATATTATTATCTTTCAAATCCTCAATCTTCTTCCCTTTCGTATTAGATTCTCTTGTCTTTAACTTCCGATTATTTCCTAAATTCAATTATTCGGCCATCACAATTAGTTTGTAATATCGATGGCTTTTGTTAATAATATTCGTGATCATCATCAATATGAACTCCAATCACACGTTGATGAGTCTCTCACATCGCCTTGCATTTTCTTCCTCTGCTGTTTTATCATCTTCTGACATAAAATTTTACCAAATTCAATGGCGTCAAACCTCTAACTTGCGATCAATAATCTGTCTCTTGAAGATGATGAGCCGATAACCTTGCCGGATAGTCTTCGATTTTGAGTCTTTGGTGAGAATGCATTCACTATTTTAGGTCGCTTACTCAACCCTACTGCCAAGTAATGTCAAAAAGGATCGATGTTATGCCTCGGATATGGCGACTAAAAGACAGAGTTAGAGGGATTGCACTTTCGAGAAAAAAGTTTCAGTTTATCTTCTAGCGTGAAGAAGATCTCATAACAGTACTTGAAAAACGGCCTTAGTCCTATGATAATTGGACTCTTTTGATGGAGAAATGGTGCCTAAATCCTCCAGTGGATTTCTTCTCGAGTTTTGGTGTTTGGATTAGAATCTGTAACATCCCAGTGAACTATTACACCATCGAGATGATAAACAGATTGGCGACAGCAATTGGGAAGGTGGAGGAGATCATATATGATCCCAAATTGTCGCAGGAAATGGACTATGTGAGAGTTAAAGTGTCGTATATTGTGCATTTCATCTGGACAGAAAATTGCAATCCAATATAAGTATGAGAAGCTTTGTAAAAGGTGTTTCCATTGCCAAAGGTTAACCCATGAGATGAATCTTTGCCCGTGGAAGAAGGCTTCAACTGCCTCAGAGAGATCCAAACTGGGAAAAGGTGATAATTCAAAGGCTACACCAGTGCCTTACACGCTAAGTAACAATTTGGCGCTCGAAGCCCCTCCACGCTTCTGGAAATTTTATCTTCATTAATTCGAGAAGAGAGACATTTAACACTACGGTACATTACTCATGGACATCCCACAGAGAGACAATCTAGGATGCTCAGAGTTCACTAGTCAATTAAATTTGGTGAGAGTCAAAGCATTACCCTGCAACCTAAGATCAAAACAACGTGGAAAAAGAACAAGGAGAAGTACTTACTGTAGCTAATATGCAGATAAATTAGACGTGTCCTATGACGACAAATGTTGTAATCAAACCAGCTCTTGTGGAGATGACTCTAAGTAAGTGTGCAGAAAGCGCATATTGGTTTAAATGTTGTATTCTATTTGATGGGTACTGGAAGTATTGAGAAGACGGTTGCTACTGCTAAGAAGCAGAGGAATATGCATAATGCATGCTTTGGTTCGTCAATTACGCTCCATGGTAATTGCTGCTCTGGATTTAAATGATGGACATACAACAGATGGTACATGTGAGAATGCAAAGTGGAAGTTACATGATGCAGATTCGAAATATGAAAAGAAGAACCAAAATTAACCTGCTGAGACTCAGCTACCTAAACCTGAACTGTGATTGTCACTAGTTGCGTTACCAAGAGAAAAAGGAAAGAAGGCTAAGAGAAGGATTTGTGAAGTTGAAGCGGAGGATGCAATAAACAACCAGAAGATATTAACAAGTGCTTCCAATTTGAAGTTGCTGCTTCCCAAATGAGTATTATGAGCTAGAATTTTCAAGGAGCGGGAAACACCGAGATACTCTGTCATATCCAGGAAATACGACACAAGTATTTTCCAGACTTTATGTGTCTCATGAAGACCAAACAGAAAGATGAGTATGTGAAAATCTGAAGGACTCTTTGGATGGTGGTAGTTTCCTCACAATGGAACCGGTGGGACTAAGCGGTGGTTTAGCTGTGTTTTGGAAAAATTCCTATTTTAGTTGTTGTTTTGTATGTTGATTCAAGAATTATTTATTTCAAAGTTCAAATAAACTTGATTTGCTTCTATATCTCATTTTTATACATTTATCTAGTATGAGAAAATCGTAGACAAGTATGGGACCGTTTAACCTTAATTGGGTTGTCACGACATGAAAAATGGACTGTGTTAGACGGTTTTAGTGAGATTTTAGACAATACAAAGAAAAAGGATGGTCCCTTGCATAAGGAATATTGGGACTTTTGGAACATTGTTTCGAACTGTAAGCTATACCATAGTTATAGTTTTGATAATTAATTCTCTTGGTCTGGCTGGAGAAATAATGTTTGGATTTAGTGCCGGTTGGATATAAGCGTTGACAATGATAAATGGTTTAAGCTGTTCACGTAATCTAATATGAGATATCTTTATAGGTGGGCATTAGATCACAGACATATATTGGTCTCTTTCACAGAAGCAGAGTTACATTGTGATAATAAAATATTCACATATGATTGAANGAGGAGAAGGGGGGGGGGGGGGGGGGGGGGGGGGGTTGGATGCTAAGTAGTGAGGAATCATAAGCTCAAATATCTACTCAGATACATCATTGCCATAGTGTGCTAGCAAAATGGAAGAAACCAGTGGCAACAAATTCTTCTATCACCATCTAGTCATTACATGCCCAAATTGAAGCAGATGTAGCAAAAAAAAATTCAAATAGGCGGATAATACAGTAGCTGAAAAGTGATATTTCCCGGACCTACAACGAGGAGGAATTATACTTGGAAAATGTAGCAGGGAGCATGGGCTTAAAGAAGGAGATCGTTATACACGTTAGTTTCATAACAGTGCAAAGAGTAAGAAGGTTCAAAATCGGATTTATATGCTATTGGATGCCAATGAATGTGAACAGATGCCAGAAGAATCTAAAGAGAAGTCATGGACTATTTCCAAAAGCTGTTTACAAGTTCAAGTCCGCAAAGCATAAATTTAGCATTGTTCTAATTCGAGGCTAGAGTTTTTCCAGGTATGAATGCAAACCTCGTAGAAACAGTCACTGACAACAAAAAATCCCGGCCTCCCTGATATCTAAGGGTCAAAGAGGAAGCTACTAAGTTTTATTCATAATAAACTACAATCTAGGATGCATGGAAAGTTTGCGAAATCACTTTCTCATGGAGGTAAGGATATATTATTAAAAATGGTTGCTTCTGCTCTTCCAATATATGACATGATGTGTTTCAAATTCCCTATACATACTTGTACGAAGATAACGACAACAATGCGGGAATTCTGGTAAAGTAATGGCACAAACAAGAAAAAGATACCATGGGTTGCTTGAAATAAGCTATGTAAAATAACGAACGAGGGATGGCTCAGATTTAAAGATCTAGGCAGGTTTAATCACGCACTATTAGGGAAACAAGCATGGAGGCTTTAAACACATCCACAATCTCTCTTAGCCCAGATCCTTAAGAGTCGATATTGTCGCAATGGAACATTCTTAAAAGCGGCATTGGTCGAAGACCCTCTTTCGGTAGGAAAAGCTTATTATATGACACAGATCTGATTTCTCATGGGGTATTAAGACAGGTAGGGAATACACAAGACACGAAGATTTAGAGAGATAAATGGCTATTTGATGGAAAACCGAAGTCTCCAATAGTGGAATAACCCAATATCGTCAAATTGTTGGAATGCTACGAAGCTTCATCAATATTTTTCAATGAACCATATACATTATATTGTGCAGATATCTCTGTCTTGTGATGTACAAGGTGAGTACAGATTGTGTTGGACACCAAATGAAATATATTCTACAAGATGTGGTTATAAACTAGCGGATAAAGTGGTAGTAGGGCAACATCCAAGCAGTAACCAAGCTCCATAGGAGGAAAAAGACACTTGGCAGAAAATTTGGAAAACTAAGGCTCTATCTAAGATCCAAAACTTCATGTGGAAGGTCACATCACGAGCTTTAGCAATGAAGAATAATCTATATCGACGAGGCATAAGCATAATAACCAATGTCCAGTTTGTGGAAACAATCTAGAAACAATCAATTATGTTCTATTTCATTCTGATATGGCATCACGGATCTGGGATTTATGTTTAATCCAACCACTTTCTCTAGATTTCAATTCTTCTTCAGCCATAAGTAACCTCAAATATCTTTTAAGAATCCATGGCGATATTGGAAATTATGAGGGACCAAATCAGACGATTCCAAGGATCATATGGTATATATGAAAGACAAGGAATGCTATGGTGTTCGAAAACATAAAATGGGATCCTAGAAGCTTTATGAGTCAAGCTTTAGAGGAAGCACATGACTGGACTCGTAGCAATAAACCTGAACAAAATAACAGAGAGGCTACATCGATGTTGAACCGTGTCACCAAAATTTGGATTAAACCTCCAGAAAGTTGGTTAAAACGTAACATCAGAATAGCTTGGAGTAGTGTTAGATTGCTAGGCGAAGCTTCATGGATTTTGCGAGGTGAATATGGTAAACCTACACTTCATGGAAGAAAAGCTTTTGCTAACATAGTGCAACATCTACAGGCATGTTTAATGAGCTATCCTTGGGCCATTGAAAGTGCACATCACACACATCAAACAAAAATGATCTTTGAAGTGAATTCGCTCAAATTTTGTGAACTACTTGATGATCAGAAAAGGAGACTAGCATCTTCAGGTATATTAGCTCTAATAAACTGCCATTTAAAAGCTATCAGAGAGTAGAAGTTGAACCTAACGACAAAGGTGAGTAATCAAATAGCACAACCAATAGTAGACTATGTCAGTGTTAAACTGAGAATGCAATCATACATTGCTCGTAACAGCCCCAATGGGCTAAAGCATGATATATCAATGGAAGCGTAAATCCTAATTCTTGGCTATGTGTTTCTTCATGTTTTCTCTAAGCCTTTTATTTTTTTACATCTATTGGTATGTAAGTGAGATCTTCATTGATCCCAGCACAATATCAATTTCACATTTTTAATAGAAATACAATTTTAACAAATAACTTACTAGGAAGAAAGTTTTAACGTAAGTGGAGATTTTAACTTTTAATTGACCGTCATTAATCTGCATCAGTATTAGGTGGTCAAATTTTAGACAGTATCCTAATTTTTCATAAGATGTTTCATGCTTTAATGACGAACAACTCTATCAAAGGGAAGTGCATGATATAAAACTAGATATGATTTATGAGTAATGCCTATAATAAAGTTGAGTATGATTTTTTTGGAAAAATTTCTTCTCTGGTTTAGATTCCGGAAACATTGGGACTAATGTGTTATGCATTATATCTGATAAGTCAAATACTCTATTTTGATTGATGGATATCCTCATGGACAGATTCGTCCTCAACAAAGGTTGAGACATGGTGATCAAAAATAATATCCCTTTCACTCTATCACCAAGAGGAAGAAGGAGGTTTAGAGAGTTCAACACTGTCTAGCAGGAAGTGTGGGTTTATTGCGAGAAGACGAACTAATTAGAGGAGAGAAATCTTGACAAAGAGAGACTTTTTCCAGCGATGGTGAGAGAAACCGACCATCAGAAAAATATATGGTGAACCGGAGCTTTGTCTGCAAGTACCAAAGTCAGAGGGTCTACTGAAGTTAGTATAGTATATATTTTTAACACAATGGCCTAGATCTGGACAAAATACTTCGAACTAAAGGCATGAACCGCAACCTACTAGAAATAATTTTTTTGGTCCAAAAAAAGGAGAAAACTTTCCCAAAAACTTTAATCCATCAAAAATAAATAAAATTCATCAGCCGTTTTCTGATCTAACCTATCTCAGACACACAGATCCAAAAAGAAAAAGGGTGAGTATCACCAATCTTTTCATAAGAAAATCGACTACCAGACCCAAATACATATCTATCTCCAGTTGGTTAATCCTCAACACCCAAGCCATATATAACTCATAGTACACGCCTTATAACTATACTAAAGGCGTCGATCACATACAATTACTTAACAAAAAATCATGCACAAAACATCACTATCTCGGATTACTCCACCCCCTGATGCGAGTTTCAGGTTTCCACGTGATGCTCCATTGGTATTCAACTTGAACCAATAATTTGTGGGTGTCACTCATGCTAATATAACATAACCCCACAACAAATCATTTATGTGTGGACCAGTAATCTCACTCGCGTGATCCACTTCCATTGCTAGGTCTTTAATAGAATGCACTCAAACTCTGCATTTGCCATTAAGCCCAAATACATTTTTGCACCTCCACTTCCTGTCTTACCAAATGGCTACAACAAATTGTATTGACAAGAGTATTTTTCCTATATTCGAATCTTGTTCCAAATTTCTATATAACTATTCAAAAAGAGATTGAGAGAAGAAAATACTTCTTTATATTTAGATATAATGCGATATGAGATATCAAACATCGCATGAAAATTTCTCAAGATATGTAGTATTGTTTCTTCTCTTCCTTGACAGACTAAACACACATTCGAGGAGCAGAGACGTCGCCTGTGATATGCCACATTAGCCATCAATGTGTGGCTAACACATAACTAGAGAAGTACTCTGAAACTTTCTGGAACATCAACCTTCCAAACTCGATTAAATAAACCGCTCATATTTTGCGGAGCATCTTGATCTTGTGTTATAATAGGATAGACATTATCATTTTTCACATTTCACAATATTACAACTTTCTATTAGTTATTTTTAATGAATATTTAAATAAAGTATATATACAAATAATTGTTAATAACAAACTAAACATATTAATAACTTTTCACCCCAGATTCAGTTTTAGGTGTTCATGCATTCTCACATTTATAGGCATTTAAGTAATTTTCGGGTTTGTGATAGGTGGTTTTTTATGTTTGGTTTAGGTAGTCAAATTTTTGGGTTTTTTGGTTCTATTTATTTAGGACTCATTCAAAAATTTTTTAGGATTTGACTCGGTTTAGTATTGATGTGTTCGGTTCAGTTTTGGTTACCTATTAAAGATCATGTGTTTATTCAAAGATCCATTACGTTGAGATTCGGGTATTTTATACAATTTTTTTTTATAATGAGAACCAATTATAATTTAATAAAAGAAATCTAAAGAATTTAAAATCTAATTAAAAAATTTCAAAATTTTTAATTCTTTTTTTATTTGTATTCAAGATGAAAAATATATTTACATTTTTTTATTTTGAATTAAAATTTTGAATATATATAATGAAAATCTTGCTCATTCACCACTTTGGTTGGATTCGATTTTTGACTCTGAAAAAGTTTAATTCTCTGTATAATGTTAAATTATAGTCGTGTTTCTTTCATTTATAATCTGGTAATTCTTATTGTGCCTTTAAGTCTAGAGGTTTTGGTAACCATTAATATTTTTTGATGATGTAATTATGTCTTCCCATCTTTGGGTTTGTATTATCTATTTCCACATGAAAGAATATATATATATATATATATATACTAGATGATGTCCTGTGTGGTTGTACGGGATTATATTTTCGTGAAATTTTTGTTGTATATAGTTATTTAAATTTACTTGTAATTCGTATTTTTTATACGGGTCTTAATATATGAATTAGTTTTAATTTAATGGATGGATTCATTTAATGTATATTTCTCTTATAATTTTTATGTATTGTGATGTTTATTTTGCATGTTATATTTGTCTCAAATTATATATATTTATTACTTGGGTAGTATTTTTTACTTTTAATATTTATTAATGTTAATAAATAATCATCGTTAGTTTTAGGTATGCAATTTTTTACACATTAATATGTAGTTTGCATAATCAACAGTTCTTGGGTTATATGTAACGTATTTTTACTTTTTGGTTAATTATTTGTACACTTACAATTAATATTTTTTCTAAACTTCGAGTATAGATTTTATATATGTTTCAATTAAGTGTGGTATATTTTATCTAATATATGATTTATATATATTATACAAATGATAAGAGAGTTTAATAAATCATAAAAATAAAATTCATTAAGTTTATATACATAAATAATATCTGAATAACAAAAAAAATGTAAAGAATGGAAATATATAAGCACGAAATATAATGTTTATAATAAATATTCTTTTATTATAATAAATATGATGATAATAAAAAGAAACCAAAAAATACATATTTACCAAAAATTCTCTTCGAATAAGGAGCTCATATCCACTGTCGAACAGACTTCAAAATCAAATATGCAAATATTGCAAGCTTTGAAAATTTGAACGTCACCATATGTTGGTTGGTGAATTGAAGGACATATGTCTTTAACATATGAATCCATTAAGTCTTTGAAAACCAATGGATTAGTGGGAATGAGATAACATTTCACACGACGATAAACTTTTAAAAGGTTATCATATGTTTGCAACACTGTAGTTTTGAAAAATAAAGACAAAAGTTTATAACCTTGTTTTTTTGATGATCCTCTGAGACATGCAAGAATAACACCATAAAGATACATTACCTTTTTCTGAAGCGTCTTTCAATAATTTTAATCCTTCATCTTTGTCGTTATCATGGAAATAGCGTACTATTCCCAACCTATATAGTGCTTCAGGATTCCCATGATTCTGTAATTTCTGGTATGTTTGGTAGAGCTGAAAATGGGGTATATCTCTTGGATTGAATTCTAATTTTTCTAAAGAAAGTCTAAAAAGAATAGGACTTTCATTACATAAAATATGAAATTTTCTGCAAATGCATCTAAGGTTACAAACATCTTTCAGAGAAATTACTGCACAATATGATGCAATTTTGATTAAAAGATCATCAGATAAAGACATTAAAAAGAAACTATTGGAAATAACAAATATTGAAAATAACTTACAAAAAGAGGTATACATGTAAAATGAAGAACACAAACATATTTATAATCATGGGATGTGTATTTATCGTCTTCAAACTATATGTATTTAATAGAATGATATTATAAGAGGAATATAAAAAGAATATTCTCTATATTGTGTATATTCTTATTTATATTCATATATATACTTTCTTATCGTGTATTATTCAAATCATTTTAGGTATATTATAAATAAAAGTAATGTACAGATAATATATTAAGAGAACTTAATAACAGAAATCACGAGTTGATATTAAATTGATTATTTACCATATATTTTGCAACAAAATATATTTCAAATAAGTTTACTATCCTTTTATAAATGAAAAGTAATTGATAATCAATACAAAATATTCGGATGATATAAAGAAAAGTTCTGGTTAATTTTATCATATATTTTTACGATTTATAATATAAATATTAAAATTGTAATTTAACATGTAATCAAATTTAAAAATATAATTGGACATGCAAATTATCATTTACAACCTATTATTACTTTTTTTATTATAATTATAAGAAGATAAATAAAAATTAAATAAACAAATTTATATAGAAACTGATAATGATCGATATAAATAATAGTCATAAATTCATATAACCAAAATAATAAAACCAGAAAAATGATCTGATTCATTAAATATTCTTTTACTAAAATCCAAGAATATAAGATATAAAAAGATTAACTTCATGATCCCATAGACAGATGCTACATGATAACTTAGTATTCATGTCTGCATTAGCACAATACATATGCCATATATTGTTGTTATTCAAGAAATGAGAAGTTTCACCATCGCAAAAACATTTGTCTTTGGAGTATTTAGCTTTAAGTTGTAGCAAGACCGTTTGTGCACGCTACATAACATATTTCTCTATCCTTGCACGTAATATATCAAGTTTTTTAAAGTTTCGGACATTAGAGGCTTGACCAAAACAGAAAGGATTTTAAAACCTTCTTGTTTTGCTCTACCACCAAGACATATGAGAATGATTTCGTATAGATAGATAGCCTCAGGAAGAAATCTTCGAGCAAGTTCATGTAGCAATATTAATCCTTCAACTTTATGGTTGTCAAAGAAATAGCATACTATTCCCAAATGATACAATGCTTCAGGGTTTCCATTGTTCTGTAGTTGTTGGTACCTTCTATAGTAGATTTGAGAGGAATCAAAAGCAGGTTGGAAGAGATCATCTATTAGAGAAACTCGATACTGCACTTGAGGTTTGTCACATATGCTATAAAATTTAATGCATACTAACCAGAGGTTTAAGAAAGACGACTTAGATAAACTGACACAATGAAAAATAATAGAAATAAGAATACTATCGGGCAAAGAAATCCAATCCATTTTGTGTTCTTAGAAATTTATCTTCTTATAAGTAGTTGAATGCCAAAGAAACGTATAAATGATGAATAATATATAGATTGAATCTAACTGTTATGAGTATATATAGAACAGAAAATAGGATTTTTCGTTACCCATTCCCTGAATTTAGTATTATAATAAACAAATAAAAATATCTATTTAAGTAGAGAATATATGATTCCATTCTAATTTTGGTTTAACTATTTTTCCGAAACAGATATATTGTATTTTCCAAATATATCCTATTAGAATCTATAAGAATACATTTGAATTCAAAACGGAAAAAAGAGATAGCATTTGACTTCATTATAGCAATTTTTTTAAAATAATATTGTAGAACGAAGTAGAATCGGTCCATAAATTATGGGCTTTTAGTTAATCCATTTGTTAAATTTGTTTTGAATACTATATTGTAGGATCCATTTGGATAAAAAATATTATATCCCATGAGTGGAAAAATGAATTATTTCATTGGATCAGAATTGAATTAGACCAAAAATAACTTTACACAAATAAATAAAACAAAAATTAAGTATAAATTAATTTAATTAAACTTTGAGATAAACAATAGGTGTAAATATATGATTATAAGTAGGCTTTAGAGTATGTTTTATTAGATAAATCAATTATTTTATAAATAACCATATATTTCCAAGTATATTATAATTGTATTGGTATAAATATGTAATTATTTATTTTGTTATATGAGAAATTATTTAATTAAAGAAAAGATGGTACTTACCTTTATTTGTAATAGAAAAAATTAGAAAAAATGATTGTAAATAAGAAAATCTTCCAAATTAGTTGAAAAGATATCAAAAAGATTTTTTTCTTTTCGTCTTGAATCAATCAAGGTTCATATCTCAAAAAAATTCAAATATCACCATTCAAACTTCTTTTAAAGAGAACTATCAAAGAGGAAAATGAAAGGGTACATTGAGTAATCAATCAAAAACCGAAGATACTTATCAATCTTTCAGATTTCGACTTGCATTGCAGTTTATTTACATGTATATATATATAGCAAATCAGGTAACTTTATCTATTATTTTTCAAAATAAGAATTAAGAGTATAGAGGACTGATTGTCACAAATTTGAAAAGAAAATCGTAAGACAAATATTTAGAATAGAAAAATGATTTTTAATTTAGGGTTTGGAAGCTAAAAACCAAGGCAGGTATCATTAAGTTTGTTCCTTGATATTTAAGTTAATGGAAAGAGTTTTAAATAATAAAAATAGATATTATTGATCAATGTATGTCGGTCTAAAATGTTAGAAGCATTCTAGTAATGTATATTAAATTTTATTTTAATGTTTGTAGAGAAGACCAGATTCAAACATGAATATACTATTGTTGCTAGATGAGATCTTAATTAACATATGTAGTAAATGTGCATCTGAGGGATTATAGACATTTAGAAATGTTAAGCTTGTTGCAAAAAAATTCCATGATATGTGCAACAGAGACGACGTTCTGATAGAAGCTCTCTTTAGAAAATATACCTTTCTATCCAATGGGAATTAACGAAAATGTTTTCAATAGCTTCTATGAAAGGTTATGCGAGGTAGGAAACATTGAAGCTATATACAGAACATACGTTAGAAATTATTTTGTTAATGATCTTCATGAAGATGGTTTAGATAAGTTACTCAAAGCAAGTGACTTTGGATTTCGGAAGCACAACTTGTTTATGGAGTAATTATGGTATGTTTGGGAGAACAAACTAAAGTGGAAGGGTAAAAAGTCTTAAGGAATCTATTAAGGCAAACGGTGGGAACAATATTAGACTACTTAGCTCAACTTCAAGATCTTGTATGGTTTGGACCAGCAGAACTTTGAATTCAAGGAGACCTTCGAATGAGAATTCTGAGTGTGTCTTATGATAGAGGTCAATGTGAATGCAAAGGTGAATTTGCAATAGTTGTTCCATTTTTTGAAGGTTGTGATGGAGTTGATCATGAAATTGATAAACTTATTTTAGAAGCATGTGAATTTGCTTGTGGGATTATCAAATTAGATTTATATTACTTTAGGTTTTATGTTTGTTATGTTGATATGTAATTTCGTATTTTGAATTCCGTTATTAAGCATTATGAATATTTTATCTTTTAAGTTATCTGATTCAGAAATATTAAAAGACTTTTATATTAATTACTATGATGATATGTGTTTGCTAATTGTTTAAATTAGTTATCTATATTGTATAATACGAATCTAGATTACAATTATTCGAGTTACGATCTTTAACATTTATAAGAAGAGTTCTTGTTGATAAATATAAATATGATTAAATCTTTTGAATATGTTATTGCAATTATGTTAAATTCAAAACTGAACATAATCAAGTTATGAACCCATTAATATTTTGTTTTGTATATACATTTTTATTTGTTAAACTAATTAGTTAATGATGATAAATGTAATATGAATTTGGATAACAAACAATGTAAAATTTTAATTGATTGGCTCTATTGACATGATTAGAATTAATTTGTTATTAAATTAAACACTAAAATTAAATTTAGATTATTCGCATCAATTAGAGATTATATATATCAAATTAACATAATTTAAAGTTCAGAATACTATTGTTAGGATACTCAATAACAAAACAATTATATTTTAATAAATAGAAAACCCATTGATTAAACTATGTTTATAGGTTTGATAAACATACATAAATTTAAAATAGAGCAAAAAATATATTGTAATTACAAAATTAATGTGCAACAATCAAAAATTTATTATATGTTAAAAATTCCACCCACTTAATGAATGTCTAAGTACACAATTCCATAAACAACCATAACACATTTTTGCTGTTAAAATATCATTCTTCGCTCCGAATTCATGCCAAAAATTTTCAACTTCAAAATTTTTTTTGGTTTTCCCATCACATCAGCACTTCTCTGAAACAAAATTAATCTTTAATGATCTTATTGATTCATCATATAGCACCCAGAGATTTTCGTCAATACGATAATCAAACTTGAAGAAGACTTGAACAATTTTAGAGAGTAACGGTTCAATATATTGTGAAAGAATTTAAATCCCTTTAATTTTTTCTTTTCCACCAATATGTAATAGCAAGATCCCGTAGAGATACTTCCCATAGTGGTGGTTAAACACATAAGCCATTCGGAGTAACTTGAGACCCGAAACTCGGTTGTTATCATAAAAAAGAAGAAGAAAGACCATAACGATATAAAGCTTCAAGATTGTCATTATCGCAGAGTTTGGAATACCTTTTACTCGCTTGCTCCACATCAGGCCAATATGGAACAGACATGACTTCATTAACTGATAACGTAGAGAGAATCTGATAATCATCACATATTGTCCTCATCTTCTTGCAAGTCGCTCTAAGGTTTAGAAATGAAGATAAAGAAGATTTTGCAGTAAGTTTAGTGATGGTTATCAAATGATCATCAGGCAAAGTAAAAAGAATAGACTCGTCGATCATCAATCTTTGTCTCTTTGGCTGCATGGTTTAAAATTGGAGATATGTAAACAGGAAAAACGATGATATGAGAAATAGGAGTGATGTAAATGTATAATAATTAATAGATTGCTTTAAAAAGGAGATGAACAAAGTTGTGTTAACGAAAAGGTTTTATGAAATGGCGTGACTGTAGAAAACATAATGATTATGAGTTATTAATAAATTCTGACAACACATTTCATTAATTGTCATGTTTTTCAATAAAACAAAAAAACATGAAAAAGAAAGGTTTTTTAAAAATTATGCAAATGAAAAAAACTTTTAACATATCTAAAATTTTTGACTAATTAATAGTCTACGTAAGTATTGAAATTAATAAACTGATTCTTTCAAAAATAGAGACAAAAATAAGAATTGAAAGTTGTTTGATTCCATGGTGATAACCTATAAGAAAATCATATATGTGAAAGAGGAATTGTAGCTACAATTAGGTTAATATTTGCAGTATAGAGGTTTTAGTATTTATATTGGTAATAAAAATTAGTTTTGTAAAATAAAAAAATAAAAATATTGAGAATCTTAATTTTCTTATAATAGTTCAGAAGATAATATAGCGTGATAACCAAATATATGTAAACTTATTTAATAATATTCATATATATTGACAGTCTTTCAATTGATTGGTCCTAAAATTAGACACTAACCTTAAATTTAGATTATTCGAGCGATTATATAGATCAATGTAATATAATTTAAAATTCAAAATACTCTTATTAGAATATTATAAAATGGTTATGGAATAAATATACTAGTTGGTCATTATTTATAAAATTTATAATGGCATTCATTAACAAAACAAAAATATGTAATTTGGTTTTGTTTTTAAATAAATTTCGTATGTAAACTTTCAGATATTAACAATATTTATTTTATTTTATTTTAATTGTTTGGTTGCAGTATCCTAACCTAATTTGATTATGTTGATCAATTTAATATAAATATGGAGAAAAAACAATCGATGTGTACATAAAATATGCGGAGAAAAGTCATATATAATTTTATATGCATTACGTAGGATAAACTAATTTAATATTCAATGTACATAGCTTAATAATAAATTGAAAATAATAGAAACCAATAATAAAAACTTAATTAAAGTAATAAACCATGTAAAAAGTAATAAAATAAATTTAAATCAGACTAAGTAGTTAAATATAGTTAGTGATGACATGAATATTTATGTTTCTCCCGAAATAGGTATTCTGATCTTAATAGTATTCAATTATTTATTATATATTTAAGATATTGTTTAAGGAAATAATAATATTATACATGTATAAACCAGAAAGGTATACATGTGAATTTCCAAATAAGTATTTGCACGTATATTAAAAGCATACCAAAAAAAGAACTAATTGAAATTTCATATTTATAAATACAATAAATATCTAGGATATCTAAAATAACATATAATATGTGTCGTTTGTATATAATTGAAAACATGAACTACTTATCATAAATAAGATTATTTACATGATATTTAAAAAATAAAAAAAAAGATTGTTTACATTTTGTAATTTTATTTTTCTATCTAACATTTGGTTGATTAAAAAAAAAGTTATAAAAAGAAAATTAATTTAAAAATAATTATCAAATAATTACTAATATAATGTAACTATCATTTTAATTGTTTATATTACAAAGAACTGTTTTTATAATGTAAAAATATAAAATATTAATGAAATGAACAACTGCTTTATTGGTAACCGTTGTAATCATTACATGCAAGAAAATTTTATGAGAAAACAAACCGTCAAAGAATTTTAATAACTTCTTCGTCCTTAATCGACAATCTCTCAATAAGAAACAACACAGCACAAAACAAACTCATTTTCTCGCATTCTCTTCTACAAATCCCGATTATTATTTAAAAATCATCATTTTGAATCAAGTAATAACGAAGGTATCACTTTAATTTATATATGTAGAATGCATATTTATTTATAGTTTTTGTTATAATTTCTTATTGAGGCTATATTAATTTGATAGATGAAAAGATATCGTGATTCAAATCCGAAGAAAAATCAGGTAAGTTTTGCTACACTGACTTCTCTTAAGACAAATAAGTTATCATCTTAGTATTAAGAACTTGAGACAAAGATATTTGCTAAATCTTCATACAAAGTTTACTCTTTTATAGAGAGTTGTAAGCGGAAAAGTAATATAGTTTTTGAAAATTTATATATTGTTTTACAGTATCATTTTTTTATTAATTTTAAGATGTATCTGTTTTTTAATTATTTATATATACATAATGATTAAATAGAATTACATCTATGGATATGTTTTCATTTAAACCAAAATAATTTTATCATTATGTACTTAAATAAGTCTAATTCTTTTTATTATTTGCAGAAAAAAGATGTCCAAGTTACCAATCTAATGGATATGCCTGTTGAAATTTTGACGAAAATAATTTCTAAATGTGGACTTGAAGGGAGTAAAGAGATTCAGAATGTGAGAGTTGTTTATCCAGAATTTAGGGACATATGTAACAAAGATGAAGTTCTCCGCAACATCTCTATCGGTAATGTTCCATTTTATTCATTCCCAAATAGAAGAAATATATTCAACAACTTCCATAGGAGGTTATTTGATTCCGGTAATATTGAAGCTATTTACTGATGTGGCATAAGAGACTATTTTGTGGATGGTAACAAAGAAGACGGTTTAGATAGGTTAATGAAAGCTAGTGATGCTGGAATTCAAGAGGCCAAACTGCTTTATGGATTCATTTTTATATGTATTGGTGGGAATAGAAGAGTGAAAATTACACGGTGTTAAGGAGTTTACTGAGGTCGATGGTACTTGAAACATTAGACTATGTAGGAGAACTTCGAGCAAATGTCTTCAAAGGAGCACCTGCACTTCGTTGACGAGGAGAAAATTAGTTGAATGTTCTTCAATAATCATACATTAGAGGAGAATGTGATTGCAATGGAGATTTAATTAAGGTTCTCCCTTACATTGAAGGTTTTGGTGACGAACACGGAAGATTCATGTGAAGTATGCATTTGGGAATATGTGTGTAGGTTTGTATTTCCAAACAATTAGAAGGTGTTTTGTGGCTATTCAAGTTTAGACTTATTAAGAATTACTATAAGACTTATTTATATAATGGGTTTTAGACAAACTTTATGTGCTTTGTTGGTAAATCAAGTATCATTATAATTATTTATATGCTTATAAATATGGTATCTTTTAATATATATAAATGATTATATCTATTTAGATGGACTTTTTTGTTATTATTTCACAAAAAATGTGCCATTATGGAGTATAACATTACTACCAAAACATATTTCTTATGAATAAAATATTTTAGTGGTCTCAAACTGAGATTAAATTATTCAGTCTACATAATAAAAAGACTTAAAAACATTCAATAAAATAAAGCAATAGAAAGGTTTACATTCTATAAATTCTGGAAAATTTCTTTGTAAACAACATTCATTGTCATGCTTTGTGCGTTGCCATCCTTATCAAGTATTAAAACCTTCAATCCATTTTTAGATTTCACTCTAGAAACAGCTACATATAGTTAACCATGAGAGAAAACTTGGTCTTGGTAAGAATAAACCAACCTTGTTACGTGTCTGACCTTGACTTTTGTTGATTGTCATAGCAAAGGCAACATATATAGGAAATTGTCTGCGTTACATTTTGAATGACAACTTTGTATCTGAAGGACAGATGACCATTCTAGTTATAAGTATCTTATCACCAACTTGGTCTCCAGCAATTATACGGGCTTCAATGACATGTTTATCCATTTGAGTAACTTGCAGCATTGTACCATTACATAGTCCAGCTTTTGCATCGATGTTCCTCATTAGCATAATAGGAGCTCCTACTTTCAATTTGATAGAATGATTAGGTAAACCAGACATCTTAATATTATTAAGAAAATATGGTGTAAAGATCATTGTATCAATAGAATAAGAATCAGTTGGACATAGGCTATCTGCACTCAGATAAGTCATCTCATCACCTGCAAGAAAGAAAAGTTTAATTGTATATATATCGGTATGTGATAGTTAAATTATTATCATTATATATGTTATAAAATTATTAAAATGTTTAAATAACAAAAACAAATAATAAAATATCAAAGTTTATTGTTACAAATATCTGACAGAAGTGAAAGCATATGATCATTAATTAGATCAACATCCATGTTCGTAGGACATAATATAGCCCTATCTTGGAAGAATATTGGGTCATATAGATGATCCAAAAAATTACCATATATTTTTG
The DNA here is from genome assembly GCA_900406435.1 of Lepidium aucheri. Taxonomy (NCBI): domain Eukaryota; kingdom Viridiplantae; phylum Streptophyta; class Magnoliopsida; order Brassicales; family Brassicaceae; genus Lepidium; species Lepidium aucheri. The sequence goes on along the minus strand of OVBA01002130.1, from coordinate 8,104 downwards.
AACAAATAGAGATGACAGGATCTGATGTTCCTGTAATAAGTATTTCTTTGGAAATATCAATCACAACTTCACCTGAATTAGGTTCATTAATTCTGTCATCACCAATAGCAAGAATCCAATCGGAAAAATGTTGAATTTCTTCCGATTTGTCAACGCTTATATCAGAAGAAGATAATAACCTGAGAACTTTACAATCATTTCAGAGATAAGATATGTTCACTGCTACCATTACAGTATCAGCTCTACCACCACCAACAATGACAGGTAAAACTTTTCTAAAATCACCACCAAATACAACAACTTTTCCGGCGAATGGTTTGTCTTCTATCCCAATTATATCACGAAGGCTTCTATCTAAAGATTCAAAGCAATGCTTGCTCATCATGGAAGCTTCATCCCATATAATAAGAGATGCTTCTTTGATCAAGTTAGCTAAATCATACCCTTTTCTCATAGAGCAAGTTGTAAACTCATCAGGGTTTAGGATACAAAATCCCGTATGTGCAGTCCTCCCACCAACTAAAAGTAAAGAAGCAATTCTGCTAGAAGCAACATTGATAACAACTTTTCCTTTACATGGTATAGCTGAAGATAAAACTTTCCAGAGGAATGTTTTGCCGGTGCCTCCAAACCCATAAACAAAATAAACACCTCCTTTATGGTTCAATACAGAATGTACAACGTTATCATAAATAATCTTTTGCTCGTGGGTCAACCATTGGACATCTACATCGTGGTCTTCTTTGAGCTGAGCACAATTATAATTGAGCTCCTCAAACAAAAAAAATGATTTACATGAGCCTGAGTATAAGAATCATCTAACTGTGGCAATGGCGGATACCTTAACAATGAACTACCATTAGACTTCAAAAGAGAATCCAACTCTGCTAAAGTAAAATTCTGAATTTGATCTTTGGTTAAAATAAGATCTAAAAAAAAAATTACAAAATTTAATAAAATTGTATTATTGAAAATATAAAGTTAGTAAGATATGTCCAATCAGTTTTATAATATAAATTATATTTTCACATTTGCTATTGATTAACTTCCGTCTCTCGATAAGAATATGCTCTGACAATAATCTCCAAGTAGCTTCCCAAACAATTTCTAAAGAGGTTATGCTATTACATAAAAGCATATGCACAAAAGTCTAGCACAGAAAAGATGATGCTGCCCATTGACTTGCACTTTGAAGTGCTTCAATATACTCTAAATCATCATCTAATAATCCCCCAGCAACACATGCTTCTTTGAAGATGTTGTACAATACACCATCCACTGTTCTGATATCCTCATAGCATATTGGACCTCTAACCTTGTTAAGTAGAATTCTCAAGAAAAATAACTCTTTAAGCGAAGGTGGAACATAATAAATTCTACCAACAGCAAATCTCGCAGTTTTTCTTTTGTTCCATGATTTTGCTTTTTTTATTGTATATATACTTGGAAGGAAATTCATCATATGTGAGTTTTCTTGCTTCTGGGTCATGTTTATTTCGTTCCATCCAAGCAATAAACATAGACTGATCAATAGACTTTTGATTCATAACACTCGACCGGATCATCATCTTTCCATACCAATATTTTTTTATCCTTTTCATCGAATGATAGCTTCTCAACAGGAATAGATCGATAGTGGATTGGAAAGGCCAAAAATCTCCAAGCTGCTTCGCAAGCAGATATATACCTATGAATATAATTTATGGGTATATTTTAATTAACTAATAGTGAAATTGAAAACATATAACAAATATATATATATATATATATTAAAAATGAGGTTATTATTGAGTTACCTGCAATCAAAATAAGACTTGATTTCATCCACATCTTCTTGGTCTAAATCAATCTCAGGATCTTCATATGGTGTCTCATTACCAACAACATTGTCATTAGATCTCTTTAGACCAAATGCTATTCTATCATGTCCCTTATGAATGTACTTAAATAAGTACTTCACTGCAGATGACTGGTTACACCACTCAACATTGATATGAGCTCTATATCGAACTGACAACAATCTATTATGAGGAACCACATACCTATTATCACACTTGAAATCATTCTTCACAATAAATCGATTATTATCACAACGCTTATAAACAAGATAACCATCTTCATCAACTGTTGTAGATTCATTAAATCGTTCAAGATAAAACTTAGAGCATTTTCCTTCTTTCATACACGGAGAATTCATGTTAACAGCACCACATGGACCATGAATCATCATTTCTTTGACAACATCAAAATATTCTGGATCTTCATCTCTATCTAGAATCTCAGCACTAATTATCTTGTCAATATCTTCAGCATTAGGGTACTTGTTGTTTTGATGCATAAACAACAAAATATGTGCATGAGGAAGTCCTCTCTTCTGGAATTCTATAGTATACATGGCCGAAAATATAAATCTAAGAAGTTAATATTGCAAAATAAAATTACCATATAATTATTATTTAAACATAAATAATACACTATTTAAAATATAATGTAAAAAAATTACAAAATTGTATATAATGTTTTGTATATAATAAAGTGATTGTAAAATGTACCTGCAGCAACTTTGCCAAATAGACCATTATCACTGGTCAAATCATTTAAGAGGTTGTCTAGCTTCATTTTAAATAATCTACAGATAATAACAGGTCTATCCTCCAGACGTAAACCTCTCTCTTGAAGGAAACTTGTTATTTCTGGCCATTTAGGATTGCATGTAAATTTGAGAAAAAAAGATCAGGAAATCCGAGATACTTATATATAGCCATTGTATCCAAGTAATTTTGTCTCATGTATCTTTCATCACCAGTGAAAGAAGACGAAATCCTAGAACCGTGATCAACCATCTCAACATTTCCTTGATCAGCTGCCTCTCTGACACTTGCATAAGTTCTAGAACAAAGCTTTGTTTGAAAAATCGCATGGTGTTAGACTCGATAGCTGTATAACCATCAACCAGGAATTGCTGAAATAAACTTCTAGAACTAAGAAGAATTTTTGACTCGTTATCCCTTTCTTGAATATGATATGCAAACCATTATCTCAAGGTTATATTCTTTTGGTTCGTACCAGGCCTATTTGAAAAAGTGTTCTCAATATCTAATCTCCAGTCATCTTCACCTCTAGGAAATACAATAGGATAATGTAAAGGCAAATAACATGCATTTAGCTCACTTATTCTTTTCAGCTTACCAGATTTCCGCTCTAACACAATATCTCTTTTATCCATGCCAAGAACAAAATCACCAACAACCAATGCAGCAACTTCGGAAGAAGTAGGATTATTGTATAAACGTCCATCTTTACCACGTGCATTGGGCAAAANTCCCACGGGCGTTGAGCAAAACAAAATGTAATGTCTCAGTATCTTCTTCTCTAAACCTTTCTTTGTATGTGTTGAACATTTCGACGTAAGGATTTACTGCCTTTAACATTTTACTAAGCAGCCCAACAATATCCGTTCTCAAGCTATTAGAAGATTTATGACTGCTGTTGTAACGCCCCAGTTTCAGAAAATATGATATGTGGTGGTGCATGCAGAGAGGTTTAAAAGAATTGATTTGGCCACCTATGTCACCAAAGTGCACTTATCTTTTCGGTCACTTGTCTAGAGAGAACTTCAGAGATAAGCGTGCTTGAGCTAGAGTAGTTAAAGGATGGGTGACCTTCTAGGAAGTGATTTTCGGAACCGTGTGAGTGAAGAAAAAAACACGGGAAAAGATCATGTGGTGATTTGTAGGGTCGGTAAATAAGTCTTTAAAGCCTCCCGGACATAGCGTATCAATTTCTCGACCGGTAAGGTGGGCCCATGGGCCCAAAGAGGACATAGGGCCCATTAAGGTGACGGTCGGGCGTTACAAGTGGTATCAGAGCCGAACCCAGACGTGTGTGGAGACATAAGGGCTCACACCGTCAAGGGGGTAATGATCTTGGTACGCAACGAGGATATTGTAGTCTGTTAGTGGGGGTGAATTGTAATGCCCCGGTTTCAGAAAATATGATATGTGGTGGTGCATGCAGAGAGGTTTAAAAGAATTGATTTGGCCACCTATGTCACCAAAGTGCACTTATCTTTTCGGTCACTTGTCTAGAGAGAACTTCAGAGATAAGCGTGCTTGAGCTCGAGTAGTTAAAGGATGGGTGACCTTCTAGGAAGTGATTTTCGGAACCGTGTGAGTGAAGAAAAAAACACGGGAAAAGATCATGTGGTGATTTGTAGGGTCGGTAAATAAGTCTTTAAAGCCTCCCGGACATAGCGTATCAATTTCTCGACCGGTAAGGTGGGCCCATGGGCCCAAAGAGGACATAGGGCCCATTAAGGTGACGGTCGGGCGTTATAAGTGGTATCAGAGCCGAACCCAGACGTGTGTGGAGACATAAGGGCTCACACCGTCAAGGGGGTAATGATCTTGGTACGCAACGAGGATATTGTAGTCTGTTAGTGGGGGTGAATTGTAATGCCCCGGTTTCAGAAAATATGATATGTGGTGGTGCATGCAGAGAGGTTTAAAAGAATTGATTTGGCCACCTATGTCACCAAAGTGCACTTGTCTTTTCAGTCACTTATCTAAAGAGAACTCCAGAGTTAAGCGTGCTTGAGCTCGAGTAGTTAAAGGATGGGTGACCTTCTAGGAAGTGATTTTCGGAACCGTGTGAGTGAAGAAAAAAACACGGGAAAAGATCATGTGGTGATTTGTAGGGTCAGTAAATAAGTCTTTAAAGCCTCCCGGACATAGCGTATCAATTTCTCGACCGGTAAGGTGGGCCCATGGGCCTGAAGAGGACATAGGGCCCATTAAGGTGACGGTCGGGCGTTACAGAAATTGGCCTGTTAGAACTGAAAATATACCACTTATTAAAATTATATGATAGATTTGTAAAATATTTTATAATTGCAGTATAGTAAATTTTAAAAGAAAAAAATAATTACCAATAAGCTCTAAGTCTATTCGTGACCTCGTTAGAAGTATCATGAATATAAAGCTGCGAGAATTTCAGATGACCATTATCTGGAATCATACTTCCCATAAGATAGTAATTCTCACCATGAATTCTGTAAATTTTTGGACCACGTCCTACATTGATTGAATGGTCAATCTTACCACCAAAAAATGTAAAAGAAAACATCATGTTGTATGCTTTTATGTTTTCTCGAAAATTCCGACTTCTTTCATCATTGTTTGTGATAAGATCAATTAACTCTTGTCGAGCAATTTCTAATAGTGGCAATTTGACTTTTCCATGCATACAACAATCTTTAAATGACATTTTCCTAGAGCTTCTCTTCTTGTGCAATCTCTCCCATTCCAATGAGCAGCACCACAATGTACACATTTGTATACGGGATCCCCTTCGTCTACATATTCTGTTTGTTTTGTAAAAACTGATATAAGAATATTAAATATTAAAGAAACATAATACATTTGAATTATAAAAAAGATATATATATATATACCTTTTAATGAATTTGAACTATGTTGAATATCCTCCATTGTTGTGGGTTGTGGGTTGTAAATTACTACCAATATTAGTAGTAGAACTAACTACTTCTTCATGATCACTATTAGAAAAATATACTCCACGTATATCATCTTCAGATTTTTCCTCAGTGATAAACTCAATATTTGAATCTGTAAAATATTATAAGTAGATTCAAAATTAAATACATATTTTTACATAGTTTCTTAAATTCCTCCAATATATTTGATAAATTCTCTATCTGGAAAGTACATATTTTTACATAATAGATGTCTATTCTATAATTGTACACACCTTCAGAATCACTTGAAAAATATTCTAGAGCAATGTTATGGCTATCATGAATCTTATTTGACATGTAACTCAATCCTGGAAACATTATAGTATCGACGTCAATTAGATAAGAATATTTATAAAATTGTATACAAACTAAATAATTACAAAAATTTATACCATTATTGATCTTTTGAACAGATGAAGCTGCATTGTTTGTAACAAAATTTGAAGCTTGAGAAAGCTGGGTTGTAAGTTATGTTGTTTACCAAACAATTTAGAAATTGAATCAACATATAATCTATCTTGGTTGGTAGATTTCTTTTTATCTATATTCAAAAATTACGTTTTGATTAATTCATAAATGTGTAAAGAATATATTGTTTAATATAAAGCAAAAAAATTGTATAACTAGAAAAGAAAATTCTAGAAGATAACAAAAATTGAATACTTTCCTATAAAGAATAAGGATTAAGTATGCCATGTAAAGGTAGTATTATTATTCCTCAACAAATACATATGCAACTAAACTAATAACAACACTTTTATTATATTAAATAACCACAAAATAAATATAATCTAATAAAATAAGCTTGAGTTTTCAAAGTACTCGATCATGGAATCTTAACAATTGACTGAAAGAATTTGTTTGATTTTGTAAGTAGCACTTTATCACCAATTCTATTCCGAGAAATAATTGTAGCATCCATTGATGTTATGGTCATGTTCGTAATGCGTACCTGTGTTCCAAACACTAGACCTGTTTTAGAATCAATATTTATAGATAGCATAATATCAAAGCAAGTTGGATAACAACTAATTCTTTTCGAAGATGGAAAAGAAGACATAGATTAAAAGCTCTTTGATTCCATGGTGATAAACTATAAGAATAAGATAAATGTGAAAAAGGAAGTGTTGACTCAATTAGGATAATGTTCGGTATATCATGTTTTTAATATTTATATTGGTATCCAAATTTATTTATGTACATAAATACAAAAAAAATGTTGATAATCTGAATTTTCTTATAATGGTATGAAATATTTTTTAACGTGATAATCAAATTTGTGTAAATTTATTTAATATATATTAAAATACATTTAACTGATTGACATTATACTAAAATTAAAAATTTTAATTCAGAATATTCAAATCAAATTACAGATTATATAGATTAATATAATATAATTTTAAAATCAAAATGCTATTATTAGGATATTCTATGGTCATTAAATGAATACATATAATAATTGGTAATTATTTAATAAAATATCTCATTGGATTCATTGTAATCTATAATAGCATCATCATTATTATTATTTATAGAAAAATAAATTGTACAAACAATATTGCAAATTTAAAGCAAATATAATAGATTATAACAGTTTCATCAATATTTAAATATATAAAAGTCAGATATCGAATTTATTTATTAAATATTATAAGATATTTTGAAAATATAAAAACTTTAAATTGTGAAATAACAAATAACTAAATGAGTAAATGAAAAACTTACCAAACAAAACTATGATTTAATAAAAAAAATTAAAAATTGAAATTAATCAAAATAAAAAGAAATGAAATAACAACACAAAAAAATTCCAAAAGTTGTAGTGTAGTAAGAAAAACATCTAAAAAAGATATATATAGTTTCTCCATCTTAATTTTTTTGAATGAATTGAGTTTTGATGTATAAGTGTTGTCATGTGAAACACCATTGCAAGTTGGAGAATCATCCTTCCTTTTCGAAAGAGGTGTTGATGATTGAAAATTCATTGAATCATCTTCATATTCACCATTGGTTAATATTGATTGATCCTACAAAAAGTAATTAAGAATAAAAAATATTGTTTTTTCTAATTTGACATGTAATATAAAACTGTTAATCAATAATTTTTTTTTTACCTGAGACGAATATGTGTTATTGTATTCCTTGATCAATTCAAATTTAGTAACCAATTGACTAACTCGATAAATTTGATCTTCACCTCTCCCCAAATGCTTTTTCTCAACACCAACAATAAATAAAAATGATTTCCCTGTAAGATTCTTTAAAGCAAGTGGAATGGTTTTTGGATCTTCAATTACATAAATATACTTTTTAAATTTGTATGTATAAAATAAGAAAATAAATACAATAAATGTAAACAACTATTTATTTTATAATAATAAATAACCTCTGTAACAGTTTGAGCAAGTTCACTGATTGATTGGGTATATGCATTGCAATCCAACATAAGGAACTTTGTCTCACCAGTGGTGTCACCAACATTAAAATGAATGTAATACCTTTATTGAAAATAAGTAGGGGTTAACAATTTATATATTTATACTTGTAATTACGAAAATAATAATA